>VDFB02131857.1:0-16550 GCA_007258455.2 Sequoia sempervirens | reverse complement strand
GTCTGCAATTCACTCTGCAATCCCTTCTTCTGACGTCAACTGCCGGTGCTCTGGACCTCAGATCGCTGCATACGATAACTCATCGGATAGGCAAACTAGTCGTGAAGAGATTGAATACATCAAACACTAGAAATACCAAGATCTGACCCCCTTTAAAGAGATGCGCCCTGAAGCTACAGGGGCGTAAAAGCTGGAAAAGAACAAGCTTTTGCAAACTGCAACTTCTGAGATCTCCAACTTTTGTCGCCAGTTACCGGAGTTTCGAGTGTCGGATCACCTCGCAGGATAGCTCATCGAATAGCCAGGCTAATTCTAAAGAGATTGACTATATCCATGGGCATTTACCACAAAATCTAGGCCTTCAAAACGAAGGGCGCCCCTGGGCTACAGGGGCGCAACTCTGCTTTTCCTTAAGAAATCTTCATAAATTAGCTTCTGAAAACTTTGCCTTGGCCACTGAAATGATCATGCAAAGTATAGTTGTCACCGTGAGATGTTCCTCCATCGTGAAATACCTCATTCTGAGTCTCCGATTCAGGTTCTGATCAATGGATACTGCCTTTGAATGACACAACATTGACAAAACTCCATGCTTGATATTGCCCAAAAACTATACTTGACATCATTTAACAAGGTTTATACTCTTTTAAACAAAATGCCTTGATGAAGCAAAAAATTTGGTTTTGGGTACAACATAATTTGCCATAAAATGAACGGGTTGAAAATGACACATAAAATAATTATTTTAATTCTCTATTTTCCAACACCTCGAAGAGATAAACTTGAAAAATCAAAATTGGAAAAAGAAAAAAAGGAACTTTACTGAACTAGCGTTGGATTTGGAAACTTTCCCGGACACTACCATTGAAGATAAAACTTGCCATTCAAAAGCTGAGTGCAAGCCAAGTTCAGACTCAATTTAATGGAAACAATTGAAATTTGCTAAATGGGTCGATTTTCTCATCTTTAAAATTGAATTCACTTCTCATTTTTACAATCATTCGATTTTCGAAAGAAAAGTGTGAGAAGAAAGTTTGTCTAAGGCACGAAAGTTGAGAAAGGTCTGAAGCAAAAGAAGCAAATTTGTACCAGTTGACACTGTGATCGTGACTGTTTCATTTGTCCAGAAGAGCCAGGCAGATTTATTTTTTTCCACTTCATTTTGGCACAAGCAACTTCGTTAATTCTTTTCTTTCCAACATAATTCTTCACGAAGTTTGATTTGACAACTAGCTGGAATATTTTTCGAGTAATTTAAATTTTGAATTCTAATTATTCTCTTTGTTTCTTCTTGCAGATTTATTTTCGAGAAAGTAAAAATGAAGTTTGCCAGCAAAGGTGTGCAGCTGCAGTCAAAGATTAAATCCAAATGGGAGCATATCGTGGACACCAACCTTGGCCACGTTGACTTCGACAATTTCAGAGAAAGAATGTACGGAAGTGATAGACGTTTGCCTACGCCGATTGCAAGAAGAATGATGCGCAACGGAATTGTTCATGCAGTTGGATTTCCGCCAGCAAAAGAGTGTCCAGAACTTATGGTGGAATGTGCATTGCATTATAATGCACAGGAGAGACAAATAGAAGCTCCTGACGGAAGAGTCCTTGCATACTTGTCCGAGCCAGCAATTCAAGAAACTTTTGGAATTTCAGTGTACAACCGAACATCCTATTGAACCAAAGAAGATGCACTCAGACTTTACAAAGATCAGCAAGACCTTTGTGCATCAAATATAAACAAGACTTGGTTGCTGAAGCCTAGACCTACTGCGGGGAAGATGCCGAAGAAGTTGGCCAGAATACATTTCAAAGAAGAATATGGCGACATCGTCTTGCTGCTGAATAAAATAGTAGGCAATCCTCAGGGTGTGCCTTTCGAAAATTGGATGTATTATTTCGTTGACGAAATAATTTCCAGATTGAAAATGTTTAACTGGTCCAGAATGATCAATGACAGTCTCCATGAACAGTTGGTCAACCTGGAAGAGACTAAAACCTTTCACATGAGCTCATACATCATATATTCGCTTGCAAGGTCTTACAAATATTCTGGCTTGGTTTGCAAGGGTGTAGTTGGCAACGGCGAAGGACAGCTCAAGGCCTATGATTGTTATCCACAGTTGTAGCTAAAGGAGAAGTCACACTTCAGGCGAGCACATGATGCCTTCCTTATGTACATCACCCGACTTCTCCAAGGCGGAACACATCAGAGACTCACCCGTGAGGCCAAGAGTCTGATCAGCCGATATGGATTCTGGTTCATCCAGTATCCCAAGTTTACTTACATCAGGATTCAAGGATTCTCAGGACGTCCTTATAGACTGCCTATTTATCCTACCAAAAAACTGGTTTTGTTGGATGTTCTAAGGTAATTGGAGGCATATCAAAATATCCAAAGGCCAAAACAGAAGGTAGCTATCACTTTTCCATTTTTCATTAGCAATATGGAAGAATCATGTCCAACGGCGCAAGCAGCAGAGAGTGCTCGACTGGAGATACAGAAATATCCATTCATATCATACAAGTCAAGGAATAACTTTGATCCTCTCCATCACATTGGAACTGTGGACGGAGAGAAATACAAGCACCAGATAGACTTAGAAGATTTCTGGGCTAATGCAGCTGATGAATATGATGTGAGGAGAAGGCTGTGGTCAAAATTGCCACTAAGTATGATAAGGACAACAGAACTTTTCAAGGTACCTGATCAATTGGAGGATGACAGAGTATATGTGCAGCCGGGCTTCAATGAAAGTGAGCCACTTCCTCCTATGAGGTGGTCCGAGCCTGAGATGAGTGACTTGGCGACATTAATGCGGCCTGTATTCAAATATTCTCAATGGTGGATAGATCAACAAGTGCAAGTTTTGCGGCGAAGAAATGTGCAATTCACATATGAATTGATGGGTGATACAGAGTCATGTTCCTTAAATGCCAATGCATCTCGTGGAGATGGACCAATAGATGCCGCCAACTTGAGAAAGAGGAAAGAAATTGATGAATCTACAAAGCAGGACAAGAATAAAATAATAGATGAAGGGCCTTCTCGAAAGAAGCACAAATCCAGAACTCTTCAGTCGGCCACTTCCAGGAATATAGATGAGATATTAGCCATGGATGAAGAGTCTTGGTAACATGTTAGAATTCCTTCTCCAGTCAGAGATGCGGAACCAGTGCAATCAGAAGATGATGCTCAGCCTTCCCCTGCAGGCACAAAAATTCTGGAATCAGACAATGACACAAACATCATGGATGGAGAATTCGAAGAGGGAATGATTTCCGCCCTCAAAGGAATCCAAGAAAACCCATCCGTGCAAGAAATTCATGATGTGCCAGGAATTCCGGATATGCCAGAAGTGCAAGCCGTGCAAGAAGTTCAAGAAATGCAAGGTGTCCAGGATCAACAGGAAGATGGAATTGAATAGTCAACCATCCCGGATTGGCTAAAAGAAAGATTAAAGAGAAAGGCGCCAATAGAGGTTCCTAAAGAAGATGATGCCACAGATTTCTTGGCTAGGCTAGAGCAAGCTGCCACAAGAAAGAAAGCCAAGAAATTTTCGGCCATACAAAGGGATGAGGCTGGTAATCACACAATACAAGTGGTCGTGCCTACAGTCGACAAATTCCAAGATGAAATTGCTCCGAATGAATATGCCATCACGAACATTGATATGGGTCCGACGACAAAAGGGCAGGAAGTTGAGGACTTGGACAATTCCGTTGCCACCATCAAGTCTAGGCTGGAAAGGGAAGTGGCAAAGAAAAAAGAATATAAGAAAGAGATTGAGCGTCTAAAAGATTATATCCAGCATCTAACCAGGCCACTCAATCAAGGTGACCAGGCAACACTTCCACCTCCAAATTCTTCATAGGAAATGGTTGCAGATTTTGAAGAAGAGTTGACTACGGCCAGAGAAGCTAAAGACTGGATGGATGAAAAGAAGGAAGAAGCAATGGAATTCGCGGAGAAGCTGGCATATGTGTATGAACAAACTTCCTTCTTGTTGTCATGGGTTACAGACTTAGCGGAATCATGGGATAGCCTTGAAGATATTTAGAATAAGATTATCCCATGTATTCGAGAATTAAAAGGCATCTCGAAGCAGAAGTTGATTGATGACAAGGTTATTGAAGTTGGAGCTGCATATGATTTTAGTGGCTGGTATTACGCTCTGATTTCACGAAGAGAAGTCCTGGAAAGGGTAAAGCAAGATAGCACCAAAGTTGAAGAGCAGGCGAAGGAGATTCGAACTAAGATTTACCAAATGGCTGCAGATATGCTTGATAGAGACATTGTCCAAAAGAAACACTTGCGGCCAAAAAATTTAAAAGAACAAGTTCAAAGGATTTTCTCCACCATCTCTGGGCCAATCATGAAAGAAAATTTTACTAAGGCATTCAGCTTCATGACCCTCAGAGATGCTTTCTTGTTACATGAACCAAAATGGACGATCACTTTTGCAGAATGTGCTGAGAGTTTGGACTTGCTCGAATACAACGTCAATGCACTGCCGTACATTGCCATGGAGGAAGTCAGCTTGATTGTGTCCAAGTTCGTCGAGCGTGCCGTTGTGCGAGTGGATAAGGATGCAACTCCAGATGCCTAAAGTTCTCTCCAGTTAACTGATGGATAATTAGGGTTTGGTTATGTTTGACCCTGGCCGTTGATCTCATTTCAATCTTGTCCATTCATTGTAATTTGGGATGCTATATAAACCCCCCTCCCCCTTCTCTCTCATTTCATTCAGTATTAGATTAGAGGAGATCAGATTAGAGAAGATTAGAGGATAAATAGAGCTTAGAAGAGATTGTAGAGAATAAGAGAGATTTTTATGAGATTGTTGTGAAAACATTATTTTGATAATGAAGTTCATATTGCATGAGGTGCTTTGAATCCTTTGATTGTCAAATGGTTGCATGGTTTCATATTTCTCTTTCTCGTTCAGTAGATTTGAATTAGAATTTAGATGTATGTTAAAAGAATGACAGATTGATAGCAAGGGTTAGTGAAACTTAGCTCATACTTTCTTTGTGTGAATGCTTTTCATTCAATGTGTAAAGTTAGACTGAGCTTTATTGTGGATGCTTCAACGTTTACTTCAAATAATGTTGTTCCATTGATGGCATTGTTCGTGGTGAAGAAATTTTAAGCATAAATCCCAGAAGATTGCACTTGCTTTGCGTAGTTGACGTTTCTTCGTGGCAAAACAAAGTATTGTTTATTTGGTTTCACTTAATCCTTGTCGTCTCTTGATTTCGTAGGAATAGCATAGGACTCCTAAACCTTTACCTTTTTTCAATTTTTTTATGAAGTCAGAAAATCCCAAAATGATACTGTATTCATGTCTCCGCATTCCTGAGTAACCTACCAGAGTTAAATCCTAATTGTGCCCCCAGCAAATCACATCAAACCATAGAGCTTATCCACATTCATCTTAAACATTGGAATTACCGTATGATCTTACTTGCAGTCTGAGCATATGAGGTAGTTTTTCAAGAGGAGATATAGCGTCTTTGACACTTTATTCTAGAATGTTTGGTGTGTCACAAAACACGCATCAACAAGTCCCAAAGCTGGGAACCCTAATCTAACTTGAATGTCAATCAAATGATCTTCGTTTGACCCCATTTTTGTTGCATGTCATCGTGTTCGTGATATTGAAGTGCTAGGCAGCTACCAGAGTGAATCTGCTAAAAATAGTAAGCGCCTGGAAAAGTGATCTTCTAAGTGTCGGATGCGTTTGCATGTTATATTGCCTGAGAGATCTCAACAAACCCAGAAAAACGCAACAAACTAGACCGCATGTAGGCACTGGCTAAAAATAGTAAGTTCCTAAAAAGTGATCAACTCTGCCTACATGTTACCTCATTGCGTAGCTCTTGAAAAACCCATGAAGAATATGCTGACATGCACTGAAAAATCCTACATGCAAACCCTAAAAAAAGCCTCCAAAAATAACTCTTGAAAAAAGTCCTAATCCTGGTTTGCATGTTACATCACTGCAAAGCTTTCGAAAAACCCACAAAGAATATCCAGACATGTGTTGATGACTCCAACATGCAAACCCTAAAATTGGCTCCGAAGTGAGGACTGTTGAAAGTGATCATTTCATCTTGCATGCTATATCATAGCGTAAGTCTCGGAAAACCCAGAAATATTCTCCAGACATGCATTTGAAAAGCACACATGCAAACCCTGAAATTAGCATCTCGAAGGCAACACTGCTAAAAATAGCAAGGTGTCAGATTCAGCTCAAAATTTGATGGCAGATAGCTCGGGGTGTTCAAAATGCAGTGTAGCAGTCAAAATTCCATTAGCCAACTCAATTTGACCCCAAACTTGCCCAAAGAAAGCAAACCATAATTCTACAGACTTAGCCAAAACTTCAAATTTAAGCTCAAAGACGGGCACATCCCCGGAAAGACAAGCAACAAAGAGAGAGACAACGGGAAAAACCAACCAAAATCAAGCCAAAAGACCCGAACGAAGAAAAAATTAGGGGGTTCCCATTTTGAATGGGGTGATGTGTGAAAAGGTCACAACACTTAGCAATCTAGCTTTGGGAAGGAACGAGATTACAACCAAATTAGTAACCTATGAGGATGTCAAGAAGAACCATGTAGTGTGGCATATTCTCAAAAGACAAGGCTTAAGTAATTCATGCAATGAATAAAGGGTCATGATCCTATTCTTTTAGAGGAAACTCTAGGAAAAATGCAATGGTGAAGGCTTTCCTCAAACGAAAGGAGAAATTGAAGAGGTAGAAAGTTGGTTAGAAGCATGGAACTTGAGATTTTGGAGGATCTCATCACTTAGGTTTCAAGGCTGTCCATAAAGGGAATGAAGACTTTCAAAGACATGAGAGGAAAAGATGAAATGGTGAAGGCTTTCCTCAAACGAAAGGAGAAATTGAAGAGGCGGAAAGTTGGGGCATCAAGGAGTATCTTTGTGCATATTCTCTTACCATTTTTCCTTCCTCAACCATTTTAGACATAAGAAGTTGGTAAGCTTTCCATTCTTCTTGATGATGTCCTTGGAATATTCTATTATCGAAGTGCTCCTTGGTAATGCTTCTTGCCCTCTTCACCAATCCTTAATTTTTATTTTTATTCTACATGCCCAAAATCTCAAGCCCTCACCTTCTCCTAAGCTTGTTTTGAGGTAGGAGGAGCTATATTTTAGTTAGGGGTTAAGGCCCCTGGATGAGGAGACCAATTTTTCCTCTTGGACTTACTAGTGGATTTTGGATGAGAAAACCAATAGGGGAAAAATGAATGCTGTCTCAAGTGTGGATGGTCACTACGAGGAGGATTCTGCAGATGATTGGGGAGGCTCCCAAGGGGAGAAGGTTCCTTTTAAAAGGGGCGTAGATGAGGAGTATCTTCAGTAGGAGAAAGGGAAAGAAAAGGTGATCAAAGAGGACTGTGTTAAGAATGTTGGTACTGGTGTGGGTGAATGACATGTCTTTGGTATACCCCCTACCCCCCTTGATTGCTCTAGGATAGAGGCCTCGAAGGAGGATCTAGCCTCCATTGATAAGCAATTGGAAAACAATTTTATACAAGATGGGGTATGAGATCTCAGTCCACCATAGTAACATAAATCATTCCTTTTGGAGAATATATGACTTAACCTTAAGATCTCTTGTTGAACCAAAGGATCAATGGTGTTTCTTCTTAGCCTAATGTGGATGTTATAGTGGACAATGTGCAATGGGATGCGTTGCTTGCAATTAGTAGAATTAAAGAGGATAAACTTAGACAGGAAGAAATAATCAAAAAGATGAAAGGCGAATCGGAAGCCATTAAGAAAAACCTTAAAAGTTTGGTTCAGGTCAATAGAACTACAGTCCATAACTGTGCCAAAATAATGGAAACAAAATATGGAACTCATTCAAAAGTGGGAATATCTGCTAAACAATGCCCAAGAGAAAATGTAAAGTTGTAACTATAAATGTAATTTTACACAGCATCCTTGTTCATGTTTAAAATGTCAATATCAGATGTGTGATTGATGCAAATAGAAGGAAAAATAATAAAACTGATTTAACTAAATAGTTTTCTTTGAAGAATGCAAACCTGATAGATCCATGAATTGAATTTCTGGTGGACTTCGTGCACCAAAGGTCCACTCATGATAGTCAATGGGACCTGTGGTATAATAACCTTTAGCAAAGAATTATTTTTAATATTTTGTGCAAAAGGCCTAGTTATTCTAATGAAGAACGATATTCTTATTATAGTTACATAAACAAAAGGCTATTACATTACCATTCCTAAAATAGCTGTTGGTGGGGCACCATTTGGACGAAAGATATACGCTCCAGAAGCCTTCATCAACAACTATAAATTCAATACTCACACAACTTTTGTATAGAAAGAAATGGATATAAAATATTTCTAATAGACGTAAAAAATCACTAAATACACCATTTTCATTTTTTTATATTTTTATTGGGATATGAAAATGGTATAATCACAAACCTGGGGATCACTATCATCACCATCAGAAGAACCATACCAAAGATAGGATTGTTCAACTGGGACTTTAACCTATCACCAGATAAATATATTAGAAGCCATGTTATATGTCATGTTTCAAAGTGCAAATTATGTGTGGCACAAAATAGCAATTTTTAAACATAAGCAAAATAATTTTGTGACTAAATAATTGGTTGTACAAAGATAAGAATGTTCTCTTCTTTCAAAGACTTATGATTGTCATTTTTCATAGCGATGCCCGAAATAATAACTCTAGCCATTGACAAAAAAAAAAAACTATTTTTTTATTTGGTGATTGATACTTCATCCAACAAGGAACTAATAGCTAATTTACTTTGCACATGGTGTGGAATTGATAGATAGAACTTTGTCTTGCATACTCTACAATTAGAAATTCAGCCAAAGGTCAATCTACTACTAATCTGCTTAGTTTGCATATTTGAACATGATATTGCCACTAACCTACATTAGCATTTTAATCCACCCCATTTAGTGCGACATAAAATAGAACAACATGCAAAGATAATCCTCTCTTCAAATTAGAAGGGGAAGCTCCCTGTAACAAAAATAAAACGAAAATCCTAGAACATAAGGACCAGATCTCTAGCTTTTTAAAATATCTTAAATTTAACTATTGGGTTTTTGAATGTACATTGCAAGTAAATTAAAGAAACTACTCTCTTTTTCCTCAAGTAAGGGCACAAGTGATTCAGCACTTCCACTCAAAATAAGAGATATTTTAAGTGTTTTCCTTAAAGCAAACTACCTATAGCCTATAGCAGCTAATGAATGCTTACTCTTTTTAGCTAAAAGTAGAAATCAGAAAAGTATGAATGTTAACACAGGGATTGAATTCATTTAAACATAGGATGTTTACAAAATTAAGAACCTCATATGAAGGAAACTACATACAAAGCTGCAACAATCATACTTCATTGAAATTAGCAATACAAAGCTTACAATTTATAAGGAAAGCAATTTAATTTGTTAGAAACCAAGACCAGATTTGCAAACCAGAATATCCTTCCACGGAAGAGAAAAACAGAAAAAAGCAGAGATATTGCAAAAAGATGTGCAACATAATATTATTCGGGAATCGATAATTACAAGATATGATTTGCTTTATAAAAGCAAAGATGCATAACCCTAATCTTATCTTGAGCAACAAGATAGCTCAATAAGATAAAGATGAAAACCTATAACCTAGGAATTAAATAATGCCTAAGTAAAGTTATGCAAGTGTAATTAAATATTAATTACACTAACACCCCCCCATAAGTGCAACTTAGGGAGACTAACAAAGCATGCACCTAAATGCTAAGATGAATGCAAGAAAGCATGAATGGGTCCCGGCAACAAGGCCTGATCAGGTACCCAAGTACAAAAAAAGCTTGAACACTAGTTTTAGCAACAAAATAGGCATACCAAATTTCATTCATTATCTCTTTGGAAGATTTTTTAACAACAATTTAAGCATCAAGTAGGAATAAAATTCCTATTGAAAATATAAGTACAAATGACATGTATTTATAAACATTTATAAGAATTTGCATGAAAATAATAAAAAAGCTAACTAGAACTCCTAAGTTAATAATAGTTTGCTAACACACAAAGAAAACTCATTATACAATTTTGTTCACACATCCTAAACCCTAAATCATGAAATCTTCAAATAGATTTCTAACAAGGAGAACTATCAACTAAGAAGAGATCTTTTAGAAGATCATCTAAGAATAGTCAATCTATAAATAGCCATTAAAAATAGTCTTCTCAAAATATGACTATATCCTCAAAATGGTGATGGCTAAAAATAGCATAGGCTTAAAAAAGACAACCTTGACCTTTGGCTACTAGAGTGAGCCTAATGAATTTTTCCTATTCTAACCATGGCAAATCCTCTAAAGAAGCCCTACAGCTCTAACAATTCACCAAACAACCTTGGTGACTTAAATATGATTATGTCTCTTTTACTAAAAGTGTCATAAGCCTAGGTCTTGTAATCAATGGCCTTTGTGTAATGTCCCCTTGTAATTGATCTTTCGTGAATCAGAGGATTAGCCTATAACGTCGACCCTCGTAGGCTAATGGTTTTGGATAGAGGGTCCCTCAAATGGACACTTGGTCATGAATTTGCAGTGTTGGTATCTGGAGTATGGTGACAGGGTAAATTTGTGCTGTTGGCGTGATATTTGTGCTTAAAATATTGATCTTCAACTTTAATTTCACCTTCTCTGGCTTAGGGACCATGTGTCTATTATTTAAAGGGGGTCACTTTATATTTTTCAGTTACTATTCATTACTAAAGTGGAAAAAGTTATAACTTAAGTGAGTAGTAACTCACTTTAATGAATAGTGATTTCAATGTAAAATTATAAAAACAAGAAGGGAAATTCGACCCCCCTCATGTTATGAGTATTTTGTTTGCTTGAGCTCGTGAAGTGGAGATTGTGGAAGAGAGAAACTAGGGTTTCTTGATTTCAGCAGTGGGGAAGTCTGGTTGGGCTTCGTTTCTTCGTTATTTTGGCATCTTGAGAGTGTGAAAGACCACTTTAAAGTGCAGATCTGAGTTTTGTTGATTCGTGGGAGCCATATTTTGCTGTTCTCAAGTGGTAGAAGTCATCCATTGGAAGGATATATGCTATTAGTGGTTCCATTTGCATTCTTGAGGACGTGGCTTGCCTTTTTGAAGATTGTTGGGGTTGTTTTCTTCACCTACAGCCAGCTGCACCCTTTTGAGGGTTTCAACACCAACAAGTAAGAGAAACGCCTTTAATTTGTGGCTGTTTTTTCTTCTAAAGTGGGCGCCCCCTTCATTAGAAGCCATTCCAACGAATTTTCGGTGGGAGAAAGTTGTAAGTAAGCTTGTATGTGCATTTTGTTGGGCGCGGATACTGTAGCAAATACTGTTCACTGTGCATTTTGGCTGCAAGTTTATCTATGCATGTAAATTGTGTCTTATTTCGAAATGTATGAAAGCTATGTCATTTATGCACTCACTAATGTAATGAAGAACGCCTTTTTATTATCATATTGAGTATCTTCTTAAGTCTTCATTAAAGTTTAGTTCTCTTTGAGTTCTTGCATGCATATGGTTGTAAGTAAATCATTGAATCATTGGCATCAAACCACAAAAACACAAAAAAACAAGGAAAGCAAAATACAAACCAAAAATCAGACCTAAAACCAAGCAAAAATCATCACAGCAGCGAGTTCGAGTCATCACACTTTGATAATCTATCCTTCATCTCTACAAAATTTGTAACACCAAACCTCCTCAATAATCTCATTTGACGAAAATCAAACCACTAACCTTGAAACATTTTGAATGAAGAGTGAAGGAAATGACAATAAGCAAAACCCTAGATAGCTTTGAATAGATGGAATAATCAAATGTTTGGATGAAAATAAGGATTGAAAACCGTATTTAAAACCCTACGCACTCAACATGTGAAAACTAGAATCTAAGGATGTAAAACCTTGATGAAATTGAATAAAACCCTGCATAAGTTTAGATACCCTTACTAGAAATTGATGAACAATACAACAATGAAATATTTGCAAAAAACTGAATTTCTACTATCAAGGTTTCCACTATAAATGATCTAGCCTTTTATCTTCAAAAGTGTACCCTTATCAATTCTAGTGCATGTCATTCAACTATTGTTGCAGGTTTGAACACAAAAAAACCTGCTATCCTTAAACATAACATATGCCATTGTATTTGATTGCAATTTTTAAAATTTTGAAAACTTTGACACCCTTCATCATGGTGTGTGCCACATTATGTATTTGCAGATTTCGAATATGTAAAAACAATTATCCTTCAAAAAAAAGTGTACCTATATATGGGTCAACAAATTTTAATCTTCAAGCCTTAGATGTTGATGCTTAATGTAGTGCATACCTCCCAAAACATATGCAAACTTTTAACTTTTGAAAATTGGCATCCTTTACAATGGTGCACATTTTGATATACAACCTATAAATTTTTAGTGGAAACTCTACACCTTTGTCAAGAAGCATGTGTCCTACACTAGCTGCAATTTTGGTGTTTGTAAATGTTGTCATTCCTTTATGTGATGTGGGCCCATGTATGGGCTTACAATCTTGACTTTGACAATTTTCATGTGTTTGTTCCATCAGGTGCACACCCCTATGCTGGCAACATGATCATGTTGGTATATGGTGTTGTCATTGATGGTAACCCATTGTAGAAATGCAGAAGTATTGGTCCGGTGAAGACCAAGTGTTTTGGAGAATCGACCAAGTCCCAGTGTGCATATTTAGCAATCAGAGGAATAGTTTTATGGTCCGCATTGCTCCACTATGCATATTCTTGTCATGCGGTTTTGAGGTGTTCATGGTATGTGTTGGATGTGTCTAAATCCAAAGTTTTTGGACTTGATGTCCTCCACAGTTGAAGATATTGTTGACAGTGTGTCGGGCTTAGTAATGGTAGTGTTGCAGGTTTAGAGTGCATGTTCGAATGCTCTACATTCCACCACAGACGATTATTATGCTATGCAGTTTTGAGGAAGTGTTGGAAGGTGTCAAATGTGTGTGCACTCCAAGTGGCAAGTGATTTGGCGGTCCGCATGGCGAGTTGTGAATGAATAGTGTTGACGTTTCAATTCGCACCTTTGCAATGCGTATTGGAAACGGACAACTATGCACAGCATTAAATGCCCTTCAAATTAGGAGGAGAAGATCCCTCTTTTGCTGATATGCATAAAAAGTAAAGTATTCTAAGTTCCTATCTTTTTGACTCAGCTGGTAGAGGCTCAAGGTTACAAAACCAAGAACATTGCAGCTACGGTTTTCTTTTTTTTCTGCAGATCTTAACTACAACTAGGCTAACGCTAAAACTATCCTATCTCCTCTAGAAAAATAGAGCAAGAGGAATTAGGAGAAATTGGGAATGGTTGACGATAAAATCTATCTCAGGATTCCCAAGGAGGTGGAACACTCTATCCGAGGTGTAGGCTGAAATAAAGGTTATTGGAGACAACATGAAATAGTAAGCTGGTTCTAAGGATTCACAAGGAGGTGGAACACTCTATCCGAGGTGTAGGCTGAAAGTAGATTACTTGAAACAAACATTAAACGATAATCTTTATTTCTAAATTCCCAAGGAGGTAGAATACCTATCCGAGGTGTAGATATGAAAGAAAGATTATTAAAAACAACATCAAACGACAATCTTTATTTATAAATTCCCGAGGTACAATACCTATCCGAGGTGTAGATATGAAAGAAAGATTATTAAAACAACAATACATCTGGGACAACAAATTGCATAATGAGACACACACACAATAGACGATCAAACCAACTTTATATTAAACAAAGTGAACCAATATAGAATAGCAATATTGCATGGCAAGGTGGGCACAACAATTTGTTATCACAACAAAAGTTAAAATACAATGAGCAAGGTGCTCTTATTTATAGAATCTCAAAAGATCTCCTTGAGTTAACATTTAGTCTTGCCATCATGCAAGATTTATTCCTAGGTCTAAATAAAGATAACCTAACAGTTAACTGGAAAAACTACCTCAGTTAATTGATTCTCAACAAAACTAGAGCTCCATATGTACATAGGTATCTCCAAAATAGATATGCACAAAAGGTGGGATAGCGAGTTAGCTTGGAAAGAGGAATCAAGTTAACTGTTGTGTCTAACGTCTATCTTGAAAAGGTGGGATGTCCTAATTTGTAGTTCATTGGCTGCGATCACGAACAATTGAATCCTCTAAGAAGTTGTTAACTGCCTCATCATCCGGAGATCGTCATGTTCCTCGACTGTTAGTTTACTACTTGTCAGCTACTTGAGTAATTTTGGAAATATCTACATGCTTCAATTGGCAGTTCACTGATTGGTAACTTTGGCAGCTCCGTAACTAGAGTGATGATCTATTTTTCTTCTGCAACTTAATGCTTTTGACGCTTTTCTTGACTCTTCTCAATGAAAGAGTGTTGCATGATGAAACCGCGAAGTTTAACTGCGAAAACTCTAGCTGTGAGAAATGCCCATGAACCCGCTATGCACGTAGAATTCCAACGGTATTCAACCCTCTAAAATGGCCTTGGAAGGCTATAAACTATACAAGGTATGAAACCATGTGGACTTTGAGTAACTATGCCTGTCAAATTGTTTGAATCAACCCTTCGGATGCACTTGATGCAAATCGGTGTCAGTTTTTCTTATGAAATCGTGAATCAAGACCGATTTGGTCTTGAATTCATTCTGAGTGAATTGCATTCTAAAAAAATAGACTGTTGACTATAAACACGGATATTTTCGGGCAACTTTTTCCGGTGAGCTAAAAATAGCTTCTGATGAGGCTAAGAATAGCCTGTTGAGGGGCAATTTTAATGAAAAACTCTGAGACATGGGTTCTGTAGAGAATGTATTTCTAAGCAAACCCACAACGTCAAAAATTCAAAAAAGTGCTTTTTCAAATGGCATGCAAAGATTTTTCGGAACAGAAGCTGCAAGGGGCAACGAGGGCTTCACAAGCTTTTTCTCCCAAAAAATTCTAACATATGGGTTTTGTAGCCGCCAATGTGTTGATCAAATTCAGTTTCTCCATTTTTTGAAATGATGACTTTTTCCTTGGCATACAAAGGAATCTTTGGAATAAAGAACTTCAAAAAGAGGGAAGTATTGGGGCAATTTTCCCGAATAATTATGGAACAAGGTTTTTGTCACCAACGCTATGCTAAACAAACCCAAATGACTAGAACTGTGAAAACCTGTCGTTTACTTGGACGTGCGAGAGAAAACCTAAGACAAGGATAGAAGAAATACAGCTGAACCTCCCCGGACGATCCCCCTCTAGGCCCTAGCGTCTCGGAGACGGGGACGTCCCGGAGACGTGGGGACGGCGTCCCGACGTTTCCGGCGGCGCCACCATTGCTCAGCTCGCCGCCGAAGACGCCTGGGCGTCCCCGAGACGCCGAGGGAGACGCCTGGGCGTCCCTCGAGCGTCTCGGGGACGCCCAGGCGTCTCCCGCGGCAGACAACCATTTGCAACATTAAAACTCAATTTTTAAAGATTTTTTTAATAGTCTATTTGTTATGTTCGAACCCTAAGGGCATGTGGGGCCCATCTAAACTCTAACATGCCTTCAAAAGGCCCTCTAATCTTCATTTTTATTCACATTTGCATTTCTACTTGTTTGCTACAGCAAGAAGAAGAAGAGTGAAGGCTGAGGAAAGAGTGATTGGAGGAGTGAAAGGAGAGATTGCAAGTGAAAAAGGAGTGTCAAGGAGCAAGAAGAAGAAGAGGAGGAAGATTCTTCACCTTGTTGAAGAGATTTTTCAAGCAAAAGGTAGGGTTTTTAACTTATTTTTTATTTTATTTTCTGATTTTCAATGTTCTAAGTTCTTTCATTTCTTGTTGTTTCATTTTTTAATTTTTCTTATTTCATTTCTAAATTCTAAATTCTTGTTGTTCCATTTTCTAGTTTCTAAATTAATTTAGAATCTTAGATTTTGTTTTGCAATATAAAATTTGTTGGAAATTTTAAAATATAGAGTTTTATTTTTTAATTTTAAAGTAGGGCATAGGCTGAAACTATGTGTTTATTGAATTTTTTTTCATTTTGTGAAATGCAGTGTCAAAATGAGCTCCCATAGTCATGAAATGAGTGAGCATGAGATGGAAACTGATTCTCATAGTGCAAGCCAATCAGAATATGAACCTGAGCATGAGGATGAGCACAATGAGGGGGGTGAGCAAGGGTCAAATCCAGAAGGGCATACTAGTTCCATAGCTAGTGCACCAGTTTCTACTGATTGCCCTTCCCAGGTTTTGGCAAAGTGGGCTAGGGGTTCTTATGATCCCAAATCTCCTCTCAAACAGTTTGCAACAAGAATAACAGCCCCAACGTCATCAACTGGTGGTACGAGGAAATGGCAATGCAACATTTGTGGTGATGATTGGTTTGGGAGCATCACCAGAGTTAATGCACACTTCCTCTTTTGGCCAGGAAAGGGTGTGGGAGCATGCGAATTTTTGAAGGACCCTAAAAATTTGAAATAC
>VDFB02131856.1:0-11423 GCA_007258455.2 Sequoia sempervirens | reverse complement strand
GTTCAAATAAATGTTATTCCTAACTGACCAATCAAAAATTCTTAAACCAATAAAATCCAAACCATTGTCAGAGTTTATTGAATCTAGAGTACCAAATCTTGACACTAAGTCCTGATAAAAGTTAAGCACAAAAGTCTCATTTGCTTCTTTCAAAGCAACTGCCTCGGTCCATTTGGTAAAATAAGTTGTGGTGGTAAGTATCCACTTATGACCTGTGCTTGAAGGCAGGTTGATTTGCCCAATAAAGTCTAAACCCCACCTAGCAAAGGGTTGTTCCACTTGAATCGGATGCAAAGGCAAAGCTGCAAGCCTCTGTTTTCTAGAAAATAAAGCAAATTTTTCACATCTTCAGACCCAATCAATAGCATCTTTAAAAAAATATGGCCAGTAATAAGCAGCCCGCATAATTTTCAGGGTTTTTATTTTTGCAACAAAGTGGCCTCCTGAAGGCCCATCATGAAATTCTACTAAAAGCTTATTGACTTGATCAAGTTGAATGCACCTTAACAAAACACCTTGGAAGTCTCTTCTATAAAGAATGTTGTCAATAATTGAAAAAGGAATAGCCTGTAATTTGTAATACCTTATTTTTGCTCTGTCTAAGCCTTTGGGGCACTCACTAGTTTGTAAATAGTGCATCATTTGCTGCAACCAAGTAGCAAAAGAAATTGGAACAACAACTGCATCATCATTATTTAACACTCTGTCAACATTTTCAGCTTCTTCTAAGTTGTCCTCATTTCCTGCAATCTGTTCACACAAACCCTTGCCTCTGACAAGCTTGGTTATCTTAATGTCAACATCAAACTCCATCACTTTGGTTATCCAACCAACACACTTATCATTAATTTCATGGTTAAGTAAGAAATCTTTAACAGTCAAATGAGCAACTAATAAGTGAATTTTTCTATTTGACAGCATATGCTTGAACTTTTTTAGGCTTCTTACAACAGCAAAAACATGCTACTTGACAAAAGAGTAATTCACCTCATAATCATGTAATACCTCGCTGAAAAATGCCACAGGTTGCTCCAAACCTTCGTCATTTTGTTGGAAAAGCATGGCAAAAATAGTATTAACTCCTCCAAATGCATAAAGAATGAAATCTTTGTCGTACTTTGGATTAATGATGGTAGGGACAGCTGCCAAGGATTCTTTGATTTGCTCAAAACTTCTCTTACCCTCCTTAGTCCAGCTAAAAGACATATTCTTTTTAAGCATAGAAGTGAGAGGTTGCAACAAGGCTGCAATATTTGGTATGAACCTTCTCACAAAATTTATTCTTCCAAGAAATCTTTGCAAGCCTTTCTTGTGAGCTGGTAATGGTAATTCAAGAATTTCAGAGTCTATAAAAATACCTTGCTTTGAAACAATGTGTCCAAGGAGTTTACCTTCGTGTACATAAAATATACACTTCTTCAGGTTGAGAGACACTCTGAACTCTCTGCATCTCTGAAAAATTTGCTCTAAATGATCAAGATGTTCATTAGCATTTCTGGAAAAAATAGTAATGTCATCTAAATATAATAGAAAAAATTTGTTCATAAGGTCGTGAAAGGCCATGTCCATAGCTCACTGAAAAGTTGCTCCAGCATTGGATAAGCCGAAAGGAATCTTTTTGTAAGCCATCATGCCCCACTTAGTTGTGAATGTTGTCTTGAATCGATCCTCTTGTTTTACCAAATTCTGGTTGTAACCTAATTAACCATCTAGCAAAGAAAATCTATCAGAACTAGAAACTACCTGCAGAATTTGCTCCATGGAAGGGAGTGGGTAGTGGTCTTTCAATGACACTTTATTTAAATCTTGAAAATTGACACACAATCTGATTTCCCCACTTTTCTTCCTAATTGGAACTAATTTTGACACCCAAGAAGTATGCTTGATAGGAAAGATAATACCACTCTCGACTAACTTATTCAACTCAGCCTTCATAAGGTGTTCTAATTTAGGATTAAGAGGTATTTGTTTATGCCTTACTATTTTTGCATCAGGTTATAGTTCGATAGTATGATGGGCTAGTTCTGGATCAAAACCTTTCAAATCCTTGTACTCCCAAGCAAAAACATCACTAAATTTCTGACATAATAGAATAAATGTTTGTTGTTCCTCTTTATTGCATACATTTCCCAGCTTGAGAAGCTTGCCTTTGAAGATTTCAATGGCCTCATAGTTTTCTTCTTTAACAGTCAGGTTGCAATTATATTTTCGCACCTGGTCATCTGAATTGAACACAAATTCCAAGGTCACCAAACCTTTTGGCAGCTTGTTTGTCTTCAACTGCACAATCTAGTTATCATATTGTTGTTGCCACTTTTGTTGGTTTCCATCTGCAAACTCAGCTTTAGCAATTAAAAAATTTACAATTTGCTCATCACTGTCAAAAACCTGCCAACTCACATTATTGTCAGATACAGAAGGTCTGACTACTATTTTTACATATTGACGTGCCTCTACTTTGTGAATCTCGTTTGGAATATCAAACTGAGCTCCTATGGCAGTGAGCCTATCTGCATGCTTATTTTCATTTCTAGGAACTAAAACAATATTAAAAGCATCAAAATCTTCCATTAAATCCCATACACTATGCTTATATTTCTTAAGCAAGTAATTTTTTGCAGCATTTAGATTTCTAACCTGATTTACTATTAACTCTAAATTACCATAAACTTGCAAGAATTTGATACCTCTCTTCCGAGCCCAATCTAGGTCATGCACCAATGCTTCGTATTTAGCTGTATTGTTTGAACAGCTGAAAGCAAATCTGCAAGCTGAAAATTATTTACCTTCCTCTCGTGAAATCAACATAGCTCCACCTCCAACACCTATACTGCTTCTCGAACCATCAAAGTAAAGCTTCCAAAGCTTATCTTTTGTTTCTGCAGACTGTTCCTCCTCTTTGCAAAGATTAGGAATATCAAAATCAGGTTCGCAAATCATATAGAAACCTAATCCTATCTCATCTGTGTGCTAAAAAGGATCAAGCTCATGATCTTCGACTACCCATTCATCTAGATTCATATTTTCTATAGGGGTGTTGCAGTCCGAGGTCATGTTTTGTTCCTCCAGTACAGGGGTGGCGTAGAGGTTAGAATTTATAGGATTCAGGGAATATGGTTCAATATGATCTTTGGCCAGAGGTTCAGACTTTATGGTTACTTTTGTACCATACCTTGTTCTAAAAAATAGATGAGACCAATCAAAGGACAAAAACCCACCCAACTTGGCTGTAAAATCCCTCGAGAGGCAAATGGAAAAGTGCAGTGGAAAATCGATAACATGTATATCTTAATGAATAGCAAAGCTTGGGGATGCATGCAAGGTAAGTGCCAAGTTCTTGATTATACCAATAGTTTTAACAACAGACCCATCTAACTAAACTACACCCTTTTGGGTGTTAGGCTCATAAACAAGACCTAGCTTATCAACCAAACTCTTAGGCATGACTGAACTACTGGCACCAGAATCAACCATACAATTATGTACTATCTTATCACCAATAATAAGACTTAAGTAAAACAGGGGAGGCTTTACCTCCTTAGTTTTCTGCTCATCTTTAATTTCCATATCATTCGCAAGCACGACCTTAGCAACTCCCTTATTAGCATTAGCAAGAATGGATAGCTCGGCTAAGGCATCTTGCAACAAACTTTTCTAACCTGGGATGTGTAAAGCATCTAATACAGACATGCTGATAGTAGCTTTTCTGAGGTGTTCAACAATATTGAAAGAGGCAAGATTTACCTTTTGCTAGTTTTTTGTAACAGCAACATCATTTTGCTTCTGTAGAGGCTGCAAATATGTCTTTAACTGCTCCTTGCCAGGTATTTCTTGGCCTCTTTGTAGAATCTACACTTTAGGTTGTACTACAACATTAACATTTGATGAAGAAATGGGTTGCTTATCCTTTGTAGGCTACTGCTATGAATTTCCAGCTTGCTGCCCCAAATCCATAGCTCTCTTTTCAATCTGTTATTAGCTAAAACGAAAGAATTTTGTTGATCTTGGTTGTTCATGCCACAGAACTCGAAACTCTACCAGTTTGGCAAGGCAACTTCAAGGTTATCTTGTTGTCCCTGATTATGATCTACAACATTTTTCAAACCAACATAGTTGTTTTGGACCATTAAGGCCCGATTTCTCATGTTGTTAGCACATGTTGATTGGTTATGGGGTTGATTGCGTGGATAACACCAATCACAATCTTGGGCAATGTTATTTTATGGTACAAGTTCCTTTGACGAACTGGCTGTGTTTGGGTTGTGTGGCTGGAATGGTCTTGGGTTAAAACTCTTCCTTTGGCCTTGATAATCATTCTGAAAGGTAGGCCTATTAGGCTGGTTCTGCTGATAAGTGGCTTGATAAGGCTTATGTTCATGACCAACTTTCTTTTTAATGCTCACAAGATCATTCCCAAAGGTCTTGAGTATACTTTTAATCTCTTGAAATTCTTGGTTTTGGGCTGGAGCAGCAATCTCTTGGCCTGTATTATGATAACCTATCACTGGAACAGGCGGGACAACAACTAGGTGGTTGTATTTCAGGAAACAAAGGCATAGGAGGTCTAGGGGCTATATCTCCAGCTTGGATGAGATAATTCTTGACTCTAATGGCGATGTCATAAGCGTTAGGGAGTGTATGCCCACCCATAGATTGGGTCATGATCGAAATATTACTATTTAAGGCTTTTAAGAAAAATAGAAAAGCATGAGCTGGTAAAGGCTTTACCATTGCAGGAATTTTGTCCTAGGTTCTCTAAAATCGATAGTTGAAATCAACCAAGTGCTTGTGTGGCACCCTCTGAATGGTGCTCAATTGCTCTAATAGGGAAAAGTTATCTAATTTATCAGCAAAATACTGATATAGGCCATTACCTAATGCATCCCATGTCGTGATTAAGTCAGATGCAAGGCCTATGAACCATTGCAATGCTTTCCCTTTAAGTGATGTAGCCAAGAGTCTTAACGTGATGTTCTCTTGCGTGATGTTGTGAACTGAGAATAGGGTGGCCACATCACAAATATGCTCAATTGGTGTTGTGTGATCCTCCCCAGTGAAGTACGACAAGCTTCTAAGGGCTACAATTGGGATGTCATCATGTTGAGCAATGTCTAATGGATTGCCTCCATTAAAAGATGCAAATGGGTGTTGTCTTGGCGCTACCATTAGTAGTGCTTGTGATATTGGAACCAGGATTCCTGGTGATAAAACCAAAGAACTGAAAACAAGAGGTGTTGATTTTGACCTTGCAGGTGTTTCAAACAGCCTCTTTGTTGTTCTGTCTCTTCTTCATGGTGGGGACAACTGTCAGTATTCAAAAGGTGCAACACTTGATATGGTATGTATTTTTCTCATGCACAGGCTGCACTAAGTCTACATGTAAAATCAGAATCAGAGTCGCCAGGTATATTGAAATGAGTCTCCAAAAGGTTGAATAACTTGCTGCATACACCAAACAACAACTTTAAAATATTAAAAACTTCTCTTAAATTGATTTTCAAAGTCCCACCGGGCATGCCAAAAACTGTTGTCAATCAGATATGCACCCTTTGTCAGATTTGCAAAAAAATAAACTATATGTTGAAACATGGAAACTCTTTTCAGATGTGGGTGATCTATGTGAAAATAGAATCTCCAGAGTGAGTTGGTTCTCCAAATGATGGATCCTATTCTAAGTGATTTTATGGGGAAAAGGATAGAGAATATAACTGAAATGAAAAACCTATCTAATATGATCTGAACTTAATAATGACTTTGATATTTCACCCACAAATAGTCTTCAGAAAAATAGCAATGAATTCTCAATCTCTCATGAACACCAATACAAAATTGATTTGCATGAAGGTTTAGACTTAAACACAGCATGCAACTTGCATTAAATGAACTTTCTACATCAATAATCACAATATTGAATAAAGAAGCGGTACAAGCCTCTGTTTTCCAAAAAATAAGGCACACTTTTCACATTTTCTAACCCAAGAAATAGCATCCTTAAACAGATCTGGCCAGTAATAACCAACCTGCATAATTTTCAGGGTTGTTGTTCTTGCAGCAAAGTAGCCTCTTGAAGGCCCATCATGAAATTCTACTAAAATATTATCAACAATTAGGCTGAATGTACCTTAATAAAACTTTTGAAATTATCTCCTATAAAAGTGCCAAAAATAATTGCAAAAAATCAAACTATCTGTTTGAAACATGGAAACTCTTTTTCAGATGTGGGTGATCTATGTGAAAAGAGAATCTCTAGAGTGAGCTTGTTCTCTGAATGATGGATCCTATTCTAAATGATTTCTAGGAAAAAGGATAGAGAATATGACTGAAATAAAAAAAAACCTATCTAATATGATTATTTCACCCACAAACAGTCTTCATAAAAACAACAATGAATTCTCAATCTCTCATGAACACCAGTACAAAAATGATTTGCATGAAGGTTTAGACTTAAACATAAAATGCAACCTACATTAAATGAAATTTCTGCATCAATAATCTGCAATAATAGGACATGAAGAGGATATGTAAAACATAATCACAATATAGACATCATACTTAAACTACAAATAGAGACAAAAATTGGAGATAGGAATTCTGCTTTTTATTGGATGAAGGAGTGAAACTCTCAAACCTTGAGTACAAAGAAGTTTACAAGATAAAAAATGTGTAAGAAAAAGAAACTAGAATCTGAACTGAGAAAACACTAAATTTTCTTCAAGATATATCTCAAAAACCCTAATATGAGCTCAAGAAGAAAGCTCAAGGAAAAGCCTCAAAATCTGCCCTAAAAGTTGGCACAAAAGTGGAAAATTCACACTTTTTGCATGTACATACTGAAAAGCTCCTAAAAATAGGTCAAATCTGCTTTAAAAGCAAATAAAACACCTTATCTCTCCATCAAGAAGTTCAAATCCGACCAAACAAAGATCTCACATAAATTTGCTAAAAATAGCAAAGAAATAAAACAATTTATAAGATATTGCTTTATTCTCACTTTACAAATGATTTGCAGATTTCATACTCTCACAATTTGATTATTTTTTGCAACTATAGATTTTGGAAAATCTTTTGCAAAAGTAATAAATTTATCTCTCCAATACAATCTTAATTTTTCTTAGAAAAAGTAATAAAAATATGATGAATATTAACCTTACATTGTAATTGATTTCTTTAAAATCAATTAAAAAAAACAAAGCCAAAGCACATATCTTACCAAGGCAATAAAAATAGAAAACCTTAGTCACTTATTTTGATAAAATCCCATCCTATAGGATTGATTTCTATCAATAAAATCTAGGCATGAATATATTGATTTCTCTAAAATCAATAAAAAATGAAATCTAAGGCATAAGAAAAATAAAGCCAAAGCTTTTATTGGCCACCATGAGTATCTTTGCATAAACCCTAAAGTCGAAGATCATAAAAATGTTCATTGGAAAGCCCAAAGACTTAGGCAAAATCAAAATATGGAAATCTCCCATAAGGTTCGACCTAAAGAATGCATAAGATAAAACAATAAGGCAAATATCCTTAAGTTGAAATAGGGTTGGGAAATGGAACAAAACTAAAGTGAAACCCTAAAATAACATCATTCGCACTTGCCATTTGAGAGAAAAAAACTCAGTTGAGAGAAGACGTCGCCATCATTCTAGGGTTTGGGCTTTTGAAAGGAAACTAGAACCCAATCTGTTGCTTCTTCAGTCAAATCTTCACAGTCTTTGTAGGTAAGCACATTTTTGAGCTTTCTGTGGACTTTCTTAGACTCCTTGCTTTACTTCTAGGGAATTTTTGGCCTTGAGGCCATGGCATGAGCATACTTTTCTGACATATTTTGTGGCTTTGTATTTACTATTGTTGATGCTTTCAATCGCTGCCATGTGTGAGAGTTCGGTCCCTATATCTGGAAGCTTGTGAGAGATTGGCCATAGCCTTCTCTGCTCCTCTATGACATGCATGGTAAGTTTATTATTTCTTTGTATTTCTCTTGGCATTTCTCTCTAAAATAAAAGCTTAAGAAAGCTTTATATCTCTGTAAAATATCATCTTCTATTTATAAATTTTTGGCCATTACACAAGCTCTGCCACTATGAGAGCTCTCTAATGCATTTCAGTAGAATTTTTGCATGATATTCACTATTTACTTCAGGTATCAGGATCTAGACAGCAAACTAAACAAGTTTTCTATTTCACATGACACTTGGGACCGAAGTACCCTCCTCTTGGCCGTGCCCCTTATACACACAATGGGTTTTCTTGTAATTTTTTGGGCTCGACCCAAGAGAATATAGTGTGTTCTGCATTTTGAAACAAACCCTCATGTGGGTGTATTGCTATTTTGAAGAAAATTCATTTCTAAGACAAAACTCAAATGGGTATTTTAAAAAATTCAAATACAAACTGCATTTTGTCAAAAACCCAATGTGGGTATTCTGGAAATAACAAGAAAATCTCTCTATTTATTTTCAATCAAAAACTTCACAAAGGTTCACTATAATAAAGAGAATACTCTGCATCTAAGATAAACAGTTCCTATCGTATTTTCTGTTAAATCTAGAACCTTATATAATGACTACCATCAAACTTTGTTAACTCTCTAGAACTCAAACAATTTTATGTATTCTCCCTTTCTTCTAAAGTTTTGATTGAAACCCTAACTCTAGGGAATTTAACTAGCCTTTGTATTTTCATCTTTTAAATTTCCAGTTCTTATGCATATATGGCATCTCCATCTTTATGAGCTCAACTCTTAAATTCTACTTCAAATGAGGAAAAAACCCAGATGGGTTTTGAACTTCTTATAGAAAACTGAACTATGAACAAACCCTTGTTGCACTTCATGAAATCATTCGATGTGTTATCTTGTTTGTTCACATAATCAAAACTCATATAAAGCATGAATGACAAAAAAATTGCATTTTCACTTAGAACTTTGAACATTTCCTGTTCTATCTTGAATAAAACCCTAACAAGCTTAATACTCAAAAAATTGCAAGATAATGAGTATCTTCTTCATTGTATTACTGTAAAATCTTAGGGCATTTGGAACACACTTTCTTTATACTTCATTA
This sequence comes from Sequoia sempervirens, assembly GCA_007258455.2. NCBI lineage: Eukaryota > Viridiplantae > Streptophyta > Pinopsida > Cupressales > Cupressaceae > Sequoia > Sequoia sempervirens. Next base: position 2,358 of record VDFB02131856.1, on the reverse strand, counting down.
AATTTATGTACTCTCCTTGGGACAGCGAGACTAGTCCTCCAGATGTATAGGAAGAATGGGAACAACTCTGTAACTTATTTTCCTTATTGCAGTAGGTATTCACAATATTGTACCTTGCATCTACTGATGATATCCACTTGCACACACCCAGAAATGCTCTCCTCATTTTGCACTTCCCTTACATATTCTTGGTGGGTTAATATCTTCTATCTAGCACTCTTCATGCATTTTTATGTTCCACTTATGAGAAGACTGATTTATGCACTTGTTCTCTTCTCAAATGAAAATTTGAAACTTATCACATGTTTCCTTTATCGAACAGTGCTCTTTTTTAATGAGGCATTATGTATGCCTATTCACTATCACCATCATTCAAGAATGAACACTGTTGTACTTCTCATAATATCATGAACATGATGAACAAAACAATACTCACAACATCAAACAAATAGTACAACATTTAAACTTGCAAGTATGACATTGAGGAGTCTCAGTTGAGTTGATTAAATTCATTCAGTCTGTTGTTCACCTATAGCTCTCAATAGTATGTCACCTGATTGTTATGAATGAACAATTGGATTAATGGCTTTGATGAATGAAACTCTGCTTTACTCCTTTAGAATAGATCAAATGAATCATAAAAATTGCATCCCTTCACTCAGCCCCATCTGTAATGTTTAAGGGGTATCATGTCGAGCTCTACCCTTGTGGGAGCCCATCTTCCTCCACATGCTTGGTCTTCAAGAAATGATTAGCTACATGAATTTTCCTATACCTGCACAAGGAAACAAACAATTCTAGCAATAAAAACAATATATGATGATGATATTTTCCTTTTCAGTTCATGTTTTTGTTCTTTCCTTTAGTTGATTCTATGCATTCCAAGGATTGAAATATATCTCTATTAGTATGGCATGTAGTATAGTTCATATCCCAAGCTCTTAATTGACACCCTTCTCAATCTTTTGCAGGTACATTCAGAAGCAGAAGCAGGATGGAGCAAGCAACGAGGCATCAACCGAAGATCAACTCGTGCAATTACTTTGATAGCGGTCCAATAAGTTATTTTCCTGTCTCCTTTAGTTGTATATTTCCTCTTGTACTGAATTGAATTACAAAACCACACTCCAGTGGATATTTAAATTTCTTCTTTCATTTCCATTCTAAAAGAAATGCATCAAAATGAAAAGTTGTATCATCATTTGTATTCTTGCAATCAAATGAAAACATGTAATGTGAATAACTTCATGAAATAAAATGAAAGCATTCTGCTATGCTTAATCATTTGTATACTCAGTTTTGTACTCCATTTGATTTGTAAAATATTTGAGCAATACTTTTGAAACTCAATTTTCTCAAACAATGCATAACTGTCACTTGATGAATGATGAATATAGTGCAAACAACACCTAAGCACATTCATAGGAAATATACTTCAGCCTACTCTCACATAACATTATTTAATTAGCTCACTCTACTGTTTCTAGCCAAAAATTGGTAACAATATAGATAATTAAAAATTTCCTAATCAATATCATGCATTTGATTTCATTTATTGACCCTAATTATGTCCTAATTTGATCATTTTCATCTATTTTTATTTAAATAATCTTAATTGTTTAATTAAATTCACCATTTCCCTCTATTAATTAGATAATCAATATTATTTGGTTAATTCATCACTTTCATGCTAATTTTCATCCTATTTGATTAAATAATCCAAATTATTTAATTAAATCCTCTAAGTCCTCTCATTTGATTAAATAATCTTAATTATTTAATTAAATTTCCTAAATATTGCCTTTTAATTAAATGATCCTAATTGTTTAATTAAATCCTAAATTCCCTCCACATGGAGATATCTTGCACATGCTTCTAAAACCATCAGATTTGTGTTTGTCTCAATAAATTTGATCCATTGATTAAATTCATTGATCCATGTCATTCTTTAATCTCATCCGTGTATTTGATATTTGATCCATGTCATTTCTCATCTTTGAATTCAATCCATTTGTATTGTCGAAAAAAGGATCGTTTGACATTTTTTGCACTCATTTGGGTTAGACTCCTTGTGTATTTTGGCTTAATGTTGCCTTGATTTAGTGTTGTAATGTGGATAACACATTCACATTAGGTCTTGGGCCCCTGTGAACTAATGGAATTTAATGGTTCCTTGCAAAAGTTTTGTGAAGTGTTGTAACACACTTTCACACTTTTCTAGGGTTTTATTAACCTAAACATAATTTAATCATAATCAACATTAACCTTGACTTATTTGGAGTGTTATAAAGTGTTGTAACATACTTTCACATTCCTCTAGGCTTGTCATTAATAATTTGCATTTATTATGCTTTAATT
>VDFB02131855.1:0-41745 GCA_007258455.2 Sequoia sempervirens | reverse complement strand
TATATATCTCTCTCCTTCCCTCTATACCTCCCTCTGTCCCCCCCTCTCTCTCTCTCTCTCCCTCTTATCTCTCTCTCCCCATCCCTCTCAAGTCTTTCACTCCCACTTCTAAGGTATTTCTTTATCCCTCTCTCTCGAGTCCCTCCCACTCTCTCTCTCCCTCTCTTGTGAATTGGTTGCACATCAATACTGACAGAATATATATATTTACATTAAATATATTATATATAATACATATTATATAATACATAATACATAATACATATTATATATAATAAAATTAAATAATATTATGTATTATAAATCATACAAGTAACAGAGATTTGTTTCAAAATGGATATCCATTTATAAATGGATATCTATTCTGAATGGATATCCTCATTTTTGACATAATTAGTAGGCTCAAGATTTGGCTTGAGATTTGGTTTAGGATTTCCTGACCTAGAAAGTCAACCCAAAAAACATGTTTTAAAAATTTTCTTAGTTTTTTGAAGTTCGCTCTTGTGGCTGATGACTTTTTCTTTATCTGAAATTCATAAAAAAAAAGGGTTTAAAGAAAAAATTGTCAACTTTTTGCCAATATAAGTTTTTCCTTATTTTGAATTTAATAAATAATTATTATTGATTTTCTACCTACATTACATCTAAACTCCTAATTTATAGGCTAATTGCAGAACTTCTATAACTTTCAAACTACTTAACATTTTTCAACCCTATAAGATGCACTACATTCTATGCTTCGTATATTATAGGATAAAAGAAAGAAAATGAATGTCATTTAAATTTTTGACCAAGTTATAGTGGTCAAACACAAACTTTTTAATAATTTTGCAAAGTTCTAATAAAAAAATCATAACTAATTATATACATGGAAATAAATTACAAAAAAAAATCCAACACATCTGAGCATGTGTCCTCTACTTATATTGAAATATTAAAAAATAAAAATAAAAATTCTTGTACTTAAGATGGTCAAACATACACCTGCTTCTTATATTTTTCTTGAAAATTTAGTACCATTGCATTGAAATTTCAAATTTTCTAAAAAAAATTACTTTTTTTCCAAAAAAGGACTAGTAGCCTAGAAACTACATTCAATTTGCTAAAAAAATTTCTCTTACATATTTTTCAAATTATGTTAATAACCTATTCAAATTTTTATGTCAAGCTTCCTAACTTTGATTTTCTAAATTTTCATCACCACTTAGAGGGCTAGTTTGGACCCCCATAATCCTACAGTGGCCCAAAAGGCAACTTGATAGTGATAATGTTTTGCAAAAACTGAGTTACAATACAATTGCTCACATATATAACACATTGTATACAATAAATGTTGAACTTGAACTTGAAAGTTGTTTGCATGTCGAGAAAGAAAAAGAAAAGCATATTGAAGAAGTCACAAAGTTATTGGAAGATGCTTGGAGTTCCTTTGATTTCATACCTACATTCATGGAAGAATACAAGATCATAACAAAAGCATATGAAAGGGGAAAAGAAAAAGTGGTAATGTCAATTCAAAATTCAAAATCATCCACGTCAACCACTTTAGAAGAAAAGACAACATACATGAAAAAATTTGATGAAGTTGACTATGAATAACCACTAAATCTGAAAGAAACATTTGAAAAAAAATTATGGAAGAGGCTATAAGCTTATGAAATAAATTGGGTATAGTGGAAAAGGATGTGGTGCTAGAGAATGAGGTATTCATGTCCCTATGGAGCCTAAAACACAAGAAACAACTAGTGGTCTTGGTTATTTCCCTTCAAAATAAACAAAAGCCTCAAAAAATCCTTCACTCAATATCAACACTCTTACAAAATATTCTTCTGAGCCAACTTTAACTTTTATGCATCCTCAACTAATAGATAGTACATGTGGAAATATCTCATTAGATATGTATCAAGTTGATACTTTTTCTACTCATTATAATCAAAAACATTAGTTGTTGCTCCTTGCCATGTAATAGTTGTAGGATCATAGCATTATTACTATTGTATGCTTGACATTCATTGCAAATAATTTCCTTTTTGCAAGGAGCAACATATCATCCTTCATGTCGGCTCATCCTTATCCTACACTTAGTTGGGGAAAGGGATTATATATAGCATTGTTCTAGTTTTGGCATGTGATGTTATCCCTTTGGAAAGTCGTGATAGAACCCCTGAATATTATTTTGGTTCCATTTCTCATCCTACAAAATTTTGGTTAAATCCATCTCTCTAGGCTTAGGGTTTTTTTCCATCGTCATTGTTTTAGGGTTTTATGTTATCTATCTTGTGTCCTTGCCAAAGCTCTAATTCATCATTTAATCCCTACTACTGGTTCCTAGCCATTTAAGTTACATCTTATGCCATTGAAGCTCATGCAGTAACTAGCCCCTCTTGCCTAGGTCCGAAATGCTTTTGTTTTCCAAAGTTGGTCAATTGACTTTATTTGGCCTTTATAATCCTTTGAAATAATATTTTTTAAGTCCTTTGGTGCCTCTTCACACATCATCCTAGGTGGTCCCCTTTCTCAAATACAACTTATGAGCAAGTGTGAAATTGTCCCACTTAAGTCACATCTACCGTTTTTATTCATCACTCATTGCAGATAACTTTATGAATGCAAATTTACATTAGCGATGTGCGATGAACAATATCTCTTTTGTTTCATGTATCACAGATAGGTTGTGAGCCTTGAGTTTTACATCATCAATGCATGATATATGTGTTTCTTTCATCATCTCTAGCATATCCTTTATCACTAATTGCTTATGGATTTTATGATGTGAATTAGTGATGTGCAGTAGCCCTTGGTGCTTTTTGTATTTTCTTCTATCACTCATTGTAGATTTATTCTTATCTTTGAGTTTCAAAATAGTGATGAGAAATGGGGTCTTTTGTTCAAAATTTCTTTCACTGATTTGAATTTCTCTTGTGACTGATGTCTCTTGTACCTTTGATTTTCACGTAGGTGTACATGTCTTAATATTTTTCCATTGCCTTGTCTCCCATCACTAATATGGTCTAGAATTTAAAGCACGAATCCGTGATATGCAATGGGAAATGAATGTGATAAAGGATAGGCCTTAAATTCAATGGCTAAGATCTCATTGCATGGATGCTCACATCTCTGATAGGACTTGCTGAGGGTGAAATGTAATAGCGATGAGTGATGGCTCTTAAATGAAAGACAATGTGGCAGGATCATGCGGACATCGTTTAAAGAAAACAAGAAATTAGCAAGGTGAAAGGAGAACTATTGATAAGATTTTAAAGCGAGGTGATCAATGGATAGGTTTTAAATATGAATGGCTAAGTATCAGTTCAATCACATGAGCTTTATGTCAAACATTATTGGTGTTACATCCTATTTCCCAGCCATAAAGAAGGTGGTTGGCTTGTTTCCTACACATTTAGAACTTCTTAGGAATGGATAAGCAAGCCATGAGTTGAAGAAATTGTGTGGAGAACTCCAACAATAAATTACAACATTAGTATTAGTTGTTCACCCAGGTAAGAAAATTGTTGTATCTCTTCTTGTCAAGTATACTAAATTGTGCTACTATAAAAAAATAGTAGGGAATTTGAGAGATAAATTTATTATAGTTTACTCATTGAGTGTCTTTAATTGGGGTGATAAACATTTTATAAGGATTTAGGGTGTTTTGTTCTACAAATTGTGTCTTGGGTTTTGAAAAGTAGGTAGTTCCTTTTGATTAAGAAAATTGTAAACCCTAGTCTTGCAACATTGCAAATATGAGCGAACTAGAGCCTAGTGAGTCTAGAATTAGGCTAAAGAGAAAAAAAAAGAAGAAAAGGCTTAAAAGGCTCAAGACCTAGGATATTTCATCTGTGGATGAGCCAAAAGTACAGGTGCAATATCTAACCCTATGCCAAGTACCCTCGTGGTGTCCACAAGGTCAAGAAGTACAAAGAAATATCAAGAGAGATTCATGGAAGGTGCTTCCAAGAACATAAAAGAGGGTGGGTCAAAAATAGGCAAGAGACCCATGGGGCAAGTTGTTGTGACGAGTAGATTAATTGACAATGCTAGTGAAATTGAAGAGTTGGCTAAGCCTTCGAGTGGATGTCAATTGTTCTTGTATGATTTTAATAGAAGGAATTATAAGAATCCAACATGTTACCTATGGGGGCTTAACCCTGGGAAGCTTGTGGTACCTAATGTGTTTGTGGAGGTAGATGTGATGATAGAATTAGCCAAACATTATGATCCCACAAATAGGAGAATCAAGATTGAAAATGGAAATGTAATCCTCGACGTGATGAGGGATAAGATTGTGGAGATATTTGGATTGAATCCAAATTATTCTATTAGCATCAAGCGTGTGAGCCTATATGGTGAGTATGAGAAAAATAGATTTTCCTTCAGGAATAGATTGCTTGTAAGGCATAGAAAGAGCAAGGAAAGGTTTTCCCTGAAAGATATTGATCCTTTTGAATGTGAAGAATTTGTTGATTATTTAAAGAACACATATTATTGTTTGAATTAGGTTCTAGCTCGTAATTTTGAGGCTACAATAGCCTCTAACCTATTAGTGATGGTAGTAGATATATAGGACCATAATTGGAACACTGGTTTTGATTATGCTGCTTATGTTGTAGAACAAATGCATCAGGATTTCATCAATCTGAAGGAGGTTTTCCCTCTACATTTCCCACAATATTCTTTGTTAATTCATATGCTTTTATTTGAGGGTGATCAAAACTAGAAAAGAAAGCTAAAATTGAGACTAAGGGACAATAAGAATAATGATTTTCCAGTCCAAATGTGGACACATATTTAGGACCAAGATTGTTCCAATTCCAACCATTTGGCATTTGCTAATGTCATTAGGTTTGGTATCCTAGAGATTTTGGGTGTGGTGCCTATTCATAAGCTTTCTCTAGAAATTAGAAATATCATGCACCTAAAGGAGGTGACAGAGTTACATAAACAATATAATTGGGTAGATTGGTTTCTGTACATAGTATACTTTGATCAGGGCTTATGAATCCAAGGTGGCACCACACTGCTTGCCTTTATATGTCTCTGAAAAATTGGCATTTATGGAGTTGATGTGGCAAATTAATTTTATGGATCTAGAATTGTTTAGAAATCCTAGGAAGGGTACTTTGGTAAATTCCCAATGTTCTTTTACTTATTTTAAACTCATTGCCCTAGAAGGATATGAAAAATTTGGAATCATGGTGAATAGCCTCTACTTACCAATTGATGAGGTTATGATTTTTGACCCATAAGGATTTTTGTATACAAAGAAAAGGGAGAAAATTTTATCAAGGCCCTATCACCATTTCTTGTACACAAATGATGTATTGAGAAACTCGACTAGTGATGAGGCTCTTATATCTAGAAAAGAGGAATGGACATCCATAATGGACATTGAATAAAGTATTATGAAAAGGAATTCCTTCTATGTTATCCCCTATGATGTAATTGAAAATCCTTTTGAAAGAGATTTTGCAAAGCTAAGGGATTATTAGAATGGTGAAGGAAAAGGTAAAGGATACTACTAAAGAGCACAAGCTCTCTTAGATCAACAACCTCAAGCTATGGATATTCTAGAAAAGCCTATATATGTGAGGAGGAACAAGTGGTAGCGCATGTGTCAGGTGATGAGGAGGTGGAAAATAAATTTCATCCCCCTAATATTGAAGATACTCTTGATTCAGAAGTTCATCGAGATAGAGTTGTCAAATGAAATTATGATGAAAAGGTTGATGATGATCCTAGGATCCAGGAGTATAATGAGTTTCTTGTAGATGATGCATTTGTACAATCTAGGGAATTCAATGAATTTATGGTGCAGAAAAGAAGCAAAGAGATAAAGGAAAGGCTTGAGCAAGCAAGGGCTAATGTTGATCCTTCTCAACAAGAAGAGGCTAAGAAGGCAGAGGAAGAAAAGATTATGGAAGAGATTGTTGTTATCACTCCTACCGAGGCTAGGTATATTGTCACAAAAAGTGGAATGATGTTGCTACCAAGATTCACCATCACCTTAGCTATCACATTTGATGCAATAAGAAGAGACCCTCATAATTCTATATCTAAGGAGCATTTTGAAAATAAGGTGTTTGGATCTAGATATAGTTTGAAGTTGCATACTCTTGCAGTTTGGTCCATGACACCTGATACTAGAAAGCATGAGGTTGCTAGACCTATTGAAGAGGTCATGGGTTCATTGGTGGTGAAGAGATCCATAAATATATCTCATATCCAAGCGACTAAGTTAACCACTCATGTTGCAATGCTCATTGTAGATACAACACAAATTTCTTAGAAGAAGTATGATTCCTTGGTGAAGGAGTATAATAAGGCCTTGGATGAAATAAACAAGATGAGAACCACTATTCAGGCTAGCTAGTTAGTAAGGAAAAAATATTTTCCATCCTCCTCCTCTTCAGAATTGTCTACACAAGACAGGGAGACCTTGGCCTTAAGGATTGATGATTTGAAAAATAAATTAAATAAAGAGAAGTAAAATATCAAGAAGGCCATGTTTGGAACTATAGCAGTGGTGAATGAAATTTTTGAGCATGTGTTAAAACATAGGGTCACAAAGATGATAAGAAAAGTTGATGATGTGTGAGCCGCTTAAAGGAACATCCATGAAGCAAACATAAAGTATTTGTAGGTTCAGGAAGCCTTCAAGAATGAATGGAGAAAATGGACTACTAGAGTGAGCACTTTAAGAGAAATGATGCCTAAGATGTGAGAGGATCCTGAAGCACTTGTAAATGTCCCTAAAATATTACAAGCTATTGACATGGTAAATGAGATAACAATTTTTCATGAAAATATGTGAATGAAACTCTAGAACAAACTAAAAGCATTTTGAGAAATGGAGGAGTTGCGTATGCATGTGATATTAAATTACCAAGGTGAGTTGAAAGAGTTTGAGAAATGGAGGAATGATCTGGGAGATCTTCTCACACAAGCTAAGATGATATTGAAGGTATTTGATTATACCTCATTGAATCCCAATATTGATGCTATGGTAGGGATTGAAACCAAAGTGGAAATTTTTATTAAAGAGGCTAGAGAATTAATTGATGCTAGATACACTCAACATTGTGTAAAAGTCTAGAAACTATTGGATGGAAAATGGCCCACTAGGGAGGAATACAATACCTGGTTGGAAAAAATTACTAAGTTTATATGTGTGAAGGTGATGATGAATATGACGAATACTAGACAAGAGAGAAACAATACATAGCCTAAAAATAGTGTAGATTAGACTTTTGTTAAAGTATTGCAAGAGATGTTGTTCTCTCCTAAACATGACAATTGGTGGCATAGATGCTAATGTGGATGAATCAACTTTGTAACTTTTATTGCTTTTAATGCTTTTTAAATTTTTTTGACTTGGTTTGCACATGGGAAACATTTTTTGATTGTGTGGAAGATATTTTGGAGCTGTTGCAACAAAAAAATGATTCCTTTTGAAGGTGGGATCAAAACTACAACAATAAAGGAGGATTACTTTATCTCATATACGTTTCCCATCATATGAGAACTTAAATGTAACTGAAAATGGAATATATGTTACAGTGGTCCAATAGAATAGTGACATGTGTGCTTTCTGGCTTGAAGCTCTTTTTGCTCCTTCATTTCTATAAGAAGGAATTGAAGGCCAGAAAGTAGGGGTTCATTGTATTGCAATTGACACACATATTTGTAGAGAAGAATACTAAGCATATTTTGAGTTTTCCCTTAAGTTTTTAGTCTATTAGTATGTATGTAATTTTGATAACAAGATAGCAAATACAACAAGAATAGTGCTAATTTCCTAGCCATTTTCTATCCTTTGTACTTATTCTATGATTTATGAATAATATAATTAAGGATTGTTTTGTTTGTCTGCATTTCTTTCTAGTGGATGTATGGTTTCATTCTTTCTTGTTAACAACCAATAGATTGGTGACTCCATTGGGGTTGCTAAGCCCAAAGTCTCTAGTTCAGATCTAGTATGGTCAAAGTTGAGTACCTTCTTGTCTTCAATGTTTGAAGAATAATTGGTTCAAGTTTTTAGTACATAAGTCACATCCAATATTATGCATCATTTTTGGTTTAGTCCTTCTCCTTGTGTTGGGTTATGTTCAAAATATTTTCTAAGATTACAAGTACCAAGCCAAAGTACAATAAATTTCTATTTCCTAGCACTCTAGGTGGTGACTAGTATAAAGATAAACTCTCAAAGAGAACATGAGAAGAAGGATTTTGACATATTTGACACCATGAAGAAGACAAGAAGCTACACAAAGAGGCATCTTGAGCTTGCAAAGGACAAGCAACCCACCTAGATTAAGAAATATGCTAAATCAAGTAATTCTATTGAATCCCTTGCTTGACCACCTCCTACTTTTAATAATGAAGTAGATAGTGCAAATATCCAAGAAGAGAGGCACATGAAGTTGAAGTATCTAATGTAGATTTGGGAATTTTTCCTATTGAGAAATTATTTGATAATGAACTTGATATCTCAAGAGAAGAGGATATGTGGGGATTCTAGGATAAAGATAAAAAGTTCTCAAAACCTTTAACCCTTGGAGTTGAATCTATTTTTAATGGAGGAAATTTCAAGACAAGAGGTGAATATCCTCATGTAGAAGTGCATCTTTCCCTTAAGAAAGACCCAATTGATTAAACCTACTAAACTCCTATGCCTAGTGAAGTTGGACATATCTTAGAAGATAAGGAATACATGGACAAAGATATGCAAGCCTTAGAAGAGGAAGAACTTAGGCTTAAGGAAGAAGAAGAAAATGGACTTAGGGAGTTGAAGGAGAAAAAATAAAAGGAATATAGAATTAAGGCTAAGATGCAAGAAAGAGATGCTTAGAGGGAAAGGATAGAAAAGATGAGAGAAGAAGCATGGAAGAAGACCTTTCAGGAGAATCTTGCTAGATTTATTGCTATGGTAACCCACCTCTAGTGAGCATTCAAATGGGAACCTTTTCTGAAAGCACTTGTTTGATGTTGTGGTTGTGTTATTGATATGTGGTTGTCATTGATGTCAACACTATTAACACTAATATATTGAAGGATGTATATGTCACAAATATTGAGAAAATTGTAAAAGAAAGTGTTGTTGGTTCCTAGTGGATTAGTGAAGGTCATGAAGGTGTTGTGTGGAGTAAGTTGATGATTAGTCATTGTGGATTAAAGGGTTTATTGATGTGTGTATCCAGTTTATCCACAAGAAGTTTTAGAGGTCCATGTGAAGATTTAGTCTTGTTATGAATAGTTGTGTTTTGTCAGTGTTTCTGTGGTTTCAGTCTATGTTCCTAATTGAAGTTGGTATGATTCTAGTAATCTCAGTTGTTTTGGATGTTTCTCCTTTTTTTCTTGATGCTTGTGGTTGTTTCCAAATTGTGCTCTATCTTTGTTGCACATCTGCATTGATCAGTGTGCTCGTGGTCCATGATTTTTTTCTTGTGTGTTTAGTTTTTGTATTCCTAGCTGACATGGTGGTTGTAGCATGTTGTGGATCATTGAAGATTAAAATCTGAATGTTTGGCACACTTGAGGAGGTTGTTTTAAGTTTTCATTACATTGTGGCTAGCGGTGTTTGATTCACATTGAAAATTTATTTTTAAATTTGGGCCAACATTGTGTATATGTTTTATATTCTATTTTGGTCACCGAAGTTGTTGATGTAATTCATATTGCAGTTATATAAGAGTGATTGTTTGTTCGAAATGATGTGTATGAGTGTGTGTAAGAAGTGCAAGTGTAAAGTGTGTGAGTCCTGTGTTTGAATATTTTTTAGATCATTCAAAGGGAGAGTAGAGTGTGAAGAAGAGTGAAGAAGGCTGAAGAAGTGTTCATGTGCATAACTGGAACTGTAACTTGGCATTAGAAAATGCTATTTTCTCAGTTCATAATCTAGATTATTTTAATCTGAATCTTTCTTGGGTAATGAGCCCTCTTTTAATTGAGTAGTGAGCTCTAGGCAGTGTGCTTGAATGCATGTACATTCCCATTGATATTTCCTTATACTTTTAACAAGGTATAATCTTGTGGACTGACATCCACCGTGGTTTTTCCCTTAACAGGGTTTCCACATAAAAAAATATTCGTGTTCTATATGTGTCTGATGTGCTGATTGTTTATGGTTTATTTTTAATTCATCAGATTTGAGATTAAATTTAAATTAAGTTTGAAATTTTTTATATTCTATGACAACTAATTCACCCCCCCTCTCAATTGTTTGTCCTTGTTTTCCCAACAATTGGTATCAGAGTTGGTTCGTCGAAAGAAGTTTAAAAGCTTGAGGTGATCCAAGATGGCATCATACAAGGACAATCCTAGATTTGATGGAACAAACTACTCACTATGGAAACCCAAAATGGAATGTCATTTGAGGTGTTTAGGTGAACCCTTCTGGAAGATTACAGAGAACAAATATATTATTCCTCAGAATGGTCCTTCCACTGCTAATGAGGTTAAAGAAGCTAAGAATAATACTAGGGCCATGGAATCTTTGTTGAGTGCTCTAACAGATTCAAAAATGACAAATGTGATAGGTTTGAAGACAACTCATGTGATGTGGATGAAGCTGGAGACTTTGTATGAAGGAGATGTACATGTAAAGGTCGCTAAGCTACAAAGTTTGAAAGGAAAGTATGAAAATTTGAAGATGGGAGAGGTTGAAAATATTTCTTCTTTTATGCAAAGAGTAAATGAAATTGTGATGGGTATTAGATGTGTCGGTGGTATTCTAGATGAATAGGAAATTAAAGAAAAAGTGTTCATATCATTTCCTCCCTCTTACAAGTCAAAATATCATGCTATTGAAGAGTTCAGATCAGTAACAAATGTGACAAGAGATGTTAATTTGTAAACTTGTTGCTCTTGAGTTGAGTGAATTTGGTGATTCTGCCCCCAAGACTGAATCTGCATTTAGGGCTTATGTATCTGGAAGAAACAAGCAAATATATGATCCAGGAGAGAGTTCTAGAAATAAATTCAAGTATGAGGAAGAGATGAAACAACTTGAAGATGAAGAAATAGAGGTAGAAGAGTTGGAAGTGCTGATTGTAAAGAAAGAAGGTAGAGGACAAGGTAAGTGTAAAGGAAAGTTGCCTATCAAATGTTTTTCTTGCAGTAAAATAGGTCATTTTGCTTCAAGGTGTTCTGAAAGAGTTCCTAGGTCTAAGCCTTACAAACCTATATTTCAAAAGAAATGTTATTTTGATGAAGAAGGTGTGACTAATGAAGAATTTGATAAAGAAAATGGAAATGAAGATGATTGGGTTTTCATTGCTATTAAGGAAAATAGTCCAGTGGCTACTGAATTTGCTAAAGTTGAGAAAGCTCTTGTAGCCCAAATTGAAGAGAAGGATGAATGGGTTATAGATAGCAGATGCTCACATCATATGACTAGTGAAAAATGAAAATTTATGAGTTTAGATAAATATGATGGTGGGGTTGTAAGATTTGGAGATAACAATTCCTGTGTGATTTGTGGTAGAGGATCTATTTTTCTTGGTGGAAATCATAGCACTGATGATGTACTTTATGTTGAAGTCTTGAAGCACAACTTGTTGAGTGTTGGAAAAATGGTGGACAAGGGTTATGATCTTTAGTTCAAGGATGGAAAATTTAAGATACTTGGAAGCTCTAGAAATGTAATTGCTTCAGGTAAATAGACAAAAGGTAATATTTTTCACCTGAGTGTTGTTGATGGAAGTTGTTTATTTGCTCAAGTAGATGAATTCTGGTTGTGGCATAAAAGGTTGTGTCATGTGAATTTTGATAATATTGTCAAAGTAAGTTCCACTCAAGCAGTAAGAGATCTACCTAAGCTAGTGAATCCTGCTAACATAATATGCAAGGAATGTTAGATGGGAAAATAGACAAGAGTTTCTTTTCGGAGTAGAAAACATCATTCTAATGGAATATTGGAGCTGGTGCATACTGATTTGTGAGGTCCCTCCAAAGTCAAAAGTATACAAGGAGAAAGGTACTTTATGTTGCTTATTGATGATTACTCTAGAATAATATGAGTTTCTTTCTTAAGAGAAAAATGTGAAGCATTAGAGAAGTTCAAAAGTTCCAAAGTTGTGGTAGAAAATGAGACAGGTCTGAAAATAAAATGCCTAAAGTTAGACAGAGGTGGTGAGTTCACTTCCTGAGAATTCAATTCTTTCTGTGAAGAGCATGAAATCAAAAGATAGTTATCTACTCCATAGACCCCTCAACAGAATGGAGTTGCTAAGAGAAAGAACAAAACAATTCTAGATGCTGCTAGAACAATGATGATAGAAGGAAATGTACCTCACATCTACTGGAGAGAAGCTGTAAACATTGTTGTGTACACTTTAAACTAGGTAAATATCAATGGTATCTCTAGTAAGACTCCTTTTGAGATATGGTTTTCTTATAATCCTACTATTAAATATTTCAAGATTTTTAGAAGCAAATGTTACATTAAGAGAGATGAAGATATAGGAAATTTTGATGCAAGAAGTGATGAAGGAATCTTTCTAGGTTACTCTACTAAAAACAAGGCTTATTGATGTTGCAATAAAAGATTGAGGAAAATGGTTGAAAGTGCAAATGTCAGAGTTGATGAGGATTCTGCTAGATCATCTAGATACTGTGGATATGATTATAATGACCAATAGAATAATACAGACAAAGGGAAGAATGCTCAGACACATAATCGAGTTCAAAGTGTTCCAATAAATCAAGAAAGTTAGGAAGGAGAGACAAGTGGAAGTGCAAAAGAAAGACCAGAAGAACTAGAAGCATGAGAAAATCCTAAAGTTCCAAGGTATGTAAGGTTAAATCACTCTAAATATAAAATTATAGGAGACAAGAATAAAGGTGTGCAAACTAGAAGAAGCATAGCAAAAGAGTATTGCCTAATCTCTAAAACTGAGCCCAACAATTTCAATGAAGCTTATAATGATGAACACTAGATGGAAGCTATGAAGGAAGAGCTTATGCAAATTGAAAAGAATAATGCATGGATTCTTGTTCCCAAACCTAAGGATAAAAATGTGATTGGTACTAACTGGGTCTTTCAAAATAAGCTAAATGAATAAGGAGGAGTGATCCAGAATAAAGCAAGACTGGTATGTAAAGGGTATTCACAAATGGAAGGTATTGATTTTGAAGAAATTTTTTCCCCTATTGCTAGAATTGAAGCTATAATATTATTTCTTTCTTATGCTGCATATAATAACTACAAGGTTTATAAATGGATGTGAAATCAAACTTTCTGAATGGTGAATTAGAAGAAGAGGTATATGTTGAACAGCTTTGATGAATTTCAACTAACTAATAAGGAAATACATGGTTTGTCAATTAAAGAAAGCTTTGTATGGACTCAAAAGCCCCATAGAACCTGTATGCTAGACTAGATAAATACTTACTAAAGCTTGGATTCAATAAAGGTACTACTAACAACAACTTGTATTTTAAGTTGGATCATGATAAAGAGTTGATTATTGAAGTCTTTGTTGATGACATTATTTTGGAGGAGATGATGATCTATGTATGAAGTTTTTTAATGAAATGAAAAGTGAATTTGAGATGAGTATGATTGGAGAGATGAAATTATTTTTTGGGATTGCAAATCACTTAGTTAGACAATGGGATTTTCAAATATCAATCCATATATGTGAGAGAGCTGCTGAAGAAGTTTGGCATGGATGACTCAAATCCTGTTGGTACACCAATGGTAATTGGATGCAAGTTAACATAGAATGATGATTCCCCTAAGGAAAATCAAACAAGATACAAGTCAATTATTGGTGGGATTTGACTTAGACTGCATCAAGACACCAAGCACTTGTGTGTAAGGAAGCTAGATAATCAACCCCATCCAAGAATCTCATGTGACTATTGTGTACATTTCAGATATCTGAAAGGAACAAGTGGCTTTGGACGTTGGTATCCTAAGGATGATGATCTTACTTTGAATGTATATACTTATGTGGATTGGGTAGGAGATGTAGATGAAAGGAAGAGTACTAGTGGTGGCACTTTCTTCCTAGGGAAGAAGTTGGTGTCATGGTTGAGCAAAAAGAAAAATCTACTTCCCATCTACCAATTGGAGGCGTAGAGTATATTGCTACTACAAATAATTGTACTCAAGTGTTGTGGATGAAACGTATGTTGAAAGATATCGAAAGTAGTATATGATGGAGCTCATTGCCATATTAACGGACAACTCAAGTGCAGTAAACATCAAAGAATCTGGTGCTACAATTCAATACCAAGCATATATCAATCAAGTTTCACTTCCTAAGAGAGAAAGTGAGTGAGAAAGAAGTCAGATTAGAGTATGTGCCTACCAAAGAGCAGATTGCAGACATTTTCACCAAGTCATTGCCAAAGGATACTTTTGAGTATCTCAGAGGGATGCTAGGGGTGATTGCCCCTCCTAATATGAACTAGAGATGCATTTACTTGCATCAATCCATATGCTTCAAAGCTATATTATGATCTGGATTGATGTTTCCATGGCTGCTACTCAAGGGGGAGTAGTTAGATGAGTAGATATGTGGTTCAGCTTTTATGTGGAAATATAATAAGCTATCTTCAATAACGATGTCAAATGGGTAGAAGAGCAATGTGAAAAACCTTTTTGAGGAGAAGAGCAATGTGAAAATATTTCTAGCAAAAAAGAGTCGAGGAGAGTTGTGTTGATGGTGTTTTTCACATCATGTGTTTCCATCAATGCCAAAGGGGGAGATTGTTGGATGCTATGGTTGTACATTGCTGATATGTGGTTGTCATTGATGTCAACACTATTAGCACTGATACATTTGAAGGTTCTATATGTCAAGGATATTGAGAAATTTGTAAAAGAAAGTGTTGTTGGTTCCCAGTGGATTAGTGAAGGTCATGAAGGTGTCATGCTCAGTACGTTGATGATCAGTCATTGTGGATTAAAGGGATTATTGCTATGTGTATCTAGTTTATCCATCGAAAGTTTTAGAGGTCCGTGTGAAGATTTGGTCTTGTTACAAATAGTTGTATTTTGTCGGTGTTTCTATGGTTTTAGTCTGTGTTCCAGATTGAAGCTGGTTTGATTGTAGTAATCTTAGTTGCTATGAATGTTTCTCTATTGTTTCTTGATTCTCGTGGATGTTTCCAGATTGTGGCCTAGCTTTGTTTCACATCCGCATTGATTGGTGTGCTCATGGTCTGTGATTTTTCTCTTGTGTGTTTGGTTTTTGTGTTCCTAGCCAACATGGTGGTTGTAGTGTGTTGTGGATCCTTGAAGATTAAAATTTAAATTTTTGGCATGCTTGAGGAGGTTTTTTTAAGTCTTCATTACATTGTGGTCGACGGTGTTTGATTCACATAGAAAATTTATTTGTATATTTTGGCTGACATTGTATATATGTTTTATATTATGTTTTGGTCGACGAAGTTGTTGATGTAATTCATGTTGCAGATATATAAGATTTATTTTTTGTCCAAATTGAAGTGTGTGAGTGTGTGTAAGAAGTGCAAGTGTGAAGTGTGTGAGTCCTATGTGTGAATATTGTTTAGATTATTTGAAGGGAGAGAAAAGTGTGAAGAAGAGTGAAGAAGGTTGAAGAAGTGTTCATGTGCATAACTAGAACTGTAACCTAGCATTAGAAGATGCTATTTTCTTAGTTCACAATCCATATGGTTTTAATTAGAATCTTTCTTGGGAAGTGAGCCATCTTGTACTTGAGCAGTGAGCTCTAGACAGTGTGCCTGAATGCATGTGCATTCCCATTGATATTTCCTTATGCTTTTAACAGGGTATAATCTTGTGGATTGACATCCACCATGGTTTTTCCCTTAACATGGTTTCCACATAAAAAATAAATTGTGTTCTCTTTGTGTCTGATGTGTTGATTGCATATGGTTTATTTTTCATTCATTAGATCTTAGATTAAAGTTAAATTAATTTTGAAAAGTTTAATATTCTGTGACAACTGATTCCCCCCCCCTCTTAGTTATCTGTCCTTGTTTTTCCAACAAAAATTACACTGCATCTGTTGCAACTTCCAAAGTCTAAGATCCTTCTACTACTACCAAGAAAATCACAACATATAGATCACGAGAAGAAGCCCATTGATCAGCCAAATAAAGGTACCTTTAATACCTCCAACACCAACACAAATACCCATACTTCATATGTTAAAACCCCCACCAAAAATGTTAAAATTGATCCTACTCTATCGAATGCACCCCAAAATCCTGAGACCTTGAAATTATAGTTAGAAAATGATAAATTACAAGAAGAGTTGAAGAACGCTGAAATAGAAGCTGCTAATGGGGAGGTAGCTAGAATGATTTCCTTTCTTAAGATCTCCATACCAACTCCAAAGGCTTCAATCTCTAGACATAATGATAGTGAATAATAAAATAAGAAGCCTGTGTGACATGTTGCCAGTGGAAGTGGTGGTGGGGATCAGGGTGGTGGAGGTGGAGGAAATGACAAAAGTAAGAATTATTATTTTGAGGATGGTGAGGAAAAAAGAAAGGAGGTGGTAATGATGGAAATGGAAAAGGTTAGGATAAGACTCAGTCTGGTGACAAAAAATATGATGAACATAGAAATGCTCATAGAGATTGACATACTAGGAGACCACTCCAAGTAGAGAGATATCAATAGTTATACTTTACTAGAATACATGTTTATCCTAACCCATTCGATAAATATTTCAAGCCTACCTTGGTCATATTCTCTAGAAATAATGCTTTGAGTGGTGAAGATCATCTCAAAGAATTTGCTAATGTCATGGATTATTTTGAGGTAGAAGCAAAGGATTTAATGATGAATTTGTTTATGTAGTCACCCATTGAAGATGCTCATGAATGGTATATAATTTTACCTACTGAGAGTATTGGTTCTTGGGAGGAATTTAAAAGGATTTTTAGAGAGTATTATGTTGATAAAACTGATTCAAGGTATTTTTTGAATCAATTTAATAACATTTATAAAGGTTCTAATGAGTCTGGTATGATTGACATCCACCATGGTTTTTCCCTTAACATGGTTTCCACATAAAAAATAAATTGTGTTCTCTTTGTGTCTGATGTGTTGATTGCATATGGTTTATTTTTCATTCATTAGATCTTAGATTAAAGTTAAATTAATTTTGAAAAGTTTAATATTCTGTGACAACTGATTCCCCCCCCCTCTTAGTTATTTGTCCTTGTTTTTCCAACAAAAATTACACTGCATCTGTTGCAACTTCCAAAGTCTAAGATCCTTCTACTACTACCAAGAAAATCACAACATATAGATCACGAGAAGAAGCCCATTGATCAGCCAAATAAAGGTACCTTTAATACCTCCAACACAACACAAATACCCATACTTCATATGTTAAAACCCCCACCAAAAATGTTAAAATTGATCCTACTCTATCGAATGCACCCCAAAATCCTGAGATCTTGAAATTATAGTTAGAAAATGATAAATTACAAGAAGAGTTGAAGAAAGCTGAAATAGAAGCTGCTAATGGGGAGGTAGCTAGAATGATTTCCTTCTTTAAGATCTCCATACCAACTCCAAAGGCTTCAATCTCTAGACATAATGATAGTGAATAATACAAATAAGAAGCCTGTGTGACATATTGCCAGTGGAAGTGGTGGTGGGGATCAGGGTGGTGGAGGTGGAGGAAATGACAAAAGTAAGAATTATTATTTTGAGGATGATGAGGAAAAAAGAAAGGAGGTGGTAATGATGGAAATGGAAAAGGTAAGGATAAGACTCAGTCATTGACAAAAAATATGATGACATAGAAATGCTCATAGAGATCACATACTAGGAGACCACCCAAGTAGAGAGATATCAATATTATGATTTACTAGAATACATGTTTATCCTAACCCATTCCATGAAGATTTCAAGCCTACCTTGGTCATATTCTCTAGAAATAATGCTTTGATTGGTGAAGATCATCTCAAAGAATTTGCTAATGTCATGGATTATTTTGAGGTAGAAGCAAAGGATTTAATGATGAATTTGTTTATGTAGTCACCCATTGAAGATGCTCATGAATGGTATATAATTTTACCTACTGAGAGTATTGGTTCTTGGGAGGAATTTAAAAGGATTTTTAGAGAGTATTATGTTGATAAAACTGATTCAAGGTATTTTTTGAATCAATTTAATAACATTTATAAAGGTTCTAATGAGTCTATGGTTGATTTTAATATGAGGTTCCAAAAGGCTATGAAAAGGTTTCTTCCTCATTTGCAATTGAATGATAATGTGTGCTTCATGAACTACTACAATTCCTTTGATGAAAAGCTGAGTTACCACTTACTTGATAAGAATCCTAAGACATTGAGGGAGGCTTACAAGGTGGTTGTTCATATTGATAACATTAGTAAAGAAACTAGTAAAGTTGGGAGAAGAGATGTTGTAAAGATCCTAAGAAATTCAAAAAGGGAGGATAAAGGTTCGAGTGCTAAAGGAGTTTCTCTTGAGGATAAGATTGACAATTTCATGAAAAGTATGAATGACATAATTGTAAAGCAAGAAAAGGCTCAGTCAAATAATTATCATAGGAATGAAAGACCTCCTCAATTGTAGGATCATCCACATAATTGGAATCTCATCCCTAACAATGAGAGAAATACTCAAAACAAGGTTCCTTTGGATCCTCTCTAGAAGAACTCAAGTAATCTTGCTTATGAGACCCCTTGGTGTGTGATTTTCCAAATGTTGCATTCTCCTCAATGATGTGCAGTTGCATAGATGTTGAAGTAGAAGAAAATGTACCTCAAGAATGTGATTAGTCTAATGAGGAGGATGTTGATGTAAACATGATTATGGATGATTTTGATTTTGATTACAATGAGTGCTCATTTCATATGGAGTCTTATGAAATGGATGTTGATGACCAAAGGAAAATTTCCAGTGCATATCACCAACAAGTTCTCTCTAATGAGGATGTTAGCAATGACAATGAAGTATATAATTTGGAAGCAATTGAAGATGGTGTGTCCCTGAGAAGACCTTTAGATGAAGAGATTGTGAGATATATTGTGGCTTTGGCTGCTCAAGCCATAATTTCACATCATCTAAGGAATATAACAATTGGTGGTGAACAAGGTAGTCCTGCTAGTCTTTTCATCAAGGAACAAAATGCCAAAAGAAAAGAGTGAAAGTATGATAGCAAAGTAGAAGCAGTTAAAGCTAAGGAAAGAAAGAGAGATAAGATTTGGGCTAAAAGGGTTGATAAATTGAAAGTAGATGAGGAGCTCAAGTCCCCTGCTATGAAGACAAAGGTGCATAAGCACAATCCTGAAGCTATGAAAAAATATGTTAAGCCCAAAGCTGAGATAGACAAATATAAATAGAAGGAAAACAACATAGAACAAGGTATTCTCCCAATTGAATTGCATAAGTACACTCATGTTGATATGTTTCAATTACTTAGTCAAGTAAAAGTCTTTGTTCCTTTCCTCAAGATGATGAGAATAGATGAACATAAAGAAAAGGCAGTATCCCTTATCAATGGTGCTACTATAGCCTATAATGATTTATTGGTTCCCACTCCAACCAAAGTGAGTTAAAAGAATAAGAAAGATAAATAAGTTGAGGGAGTAATCACTGAAATCCCTCATATCTTTCTAGGAAATTAAGTAACTACTTGTCTTGGAAAGATAGACCCATTCTTCCTCACGCTGATTGTAGAGGGAAATTTTCTAAAATATTGTGTTATCAATTATGGAGCGTCCAACAAAATAATGCCATCTAAGATCATGGGGGCATTAGGACTAAAATTTGATAGTACCCATGGAAAATGCTATGATATGGACTCAAGAGAGGTCCCTATGTTGGGTGTAATCAATGATCTTCCTTATAAGTTAGCAGCTTATCTGAAGAAAGAGTTTAAGATGAACGTGGTGGTAGTGGATATCCCACCCAATTATGAATGTTACTATCTAGGAAATGGAGTGCATCCATGAGAGGCAGTATGAAGTGTGACATGTTTTATGCCACTTTTCCTATTGATGGTAAGGATGTTCAAGTGGTACAAGAGCCAAAGGTGCCACATTTGCTGGAACATGCTCCTAAAAATAATACAATTCTTTCTATATAAATTGATATCAATGACTTCAATGTGGAAGAAGTACCAAGAGAAACTGATAGGTGCGCTACACCTATATATAATGAGGTTGTAGGATTATCTGACAAAGATGGACTTAGGAAAATGTACTTTGATGGTATAAAGTCATAGGAAGGATTTGGTGCAGGAATATTGTTGGTGTCACCTAGTGGAAATACATATAAATTATCTTTCACTTTATCTTTTTTCCACACAAATAATGTGGTAGAATATGAAGCACTATTACCAGGATTAAGGCTAGCTAAAAAGCATGGTATAAAAAAGTTGATGGTAATCAATGATCCTAAGCTAGTGATATCCTAAGTAAGAGCCAGGTATGTTTGCAAGAATCTTAGACTGAAACAGTACATAAATGTTGTCTGGGATTCCATCGAGCATTTTGATGCTTTTGGAATCGACTAGATGGAGAGAGGATAGAACAAAGTGGCAGACTTACTTGCTAATATTGCATTAAGACTAGATGATATAACTTTTGCAGGTATCTCTAAGGTTGAGATACAATCAAGGCCATCCATCCCTGACAATGTACATAACTGGTAGATTTTCAATGATGATGAGGATATCCTCAAATTTTTGAAATGTGTTGAAGAATATGAAGGTCAGGAGATTGAATTTGTGGAATTTGTTGAAAATGTAGATGGCAAGGATACAGTCTTTGGGAATGAATTCATCCAACTAAAGAAAAATAAAATTACCAAGGGCCTTGTAGCATTAGAAAGGGTCTTTGATAGTCAAGATAAAACCAAGGTTAAAACAACTACCACCCATCTAGAGGACCTGGAAGAAGTGAATTTAGGGATTGAAAATTCCCCAAAGAAAGTATATGTAGGAAATAATTTAATGAAACCTAAGGTTAAGGAAATGATGATTTCCTTACTGAGAAAATATAGACATGTCTTTGCTTGGTCATACGATGACTTGAAAGCATATAGAGAGGAATTATTTCAGCATGAGATTCCTCTAAAGGAAAATGTCAAGCCTTTTAGGAAAAAACAAAGACCAATTAATCCTACTTTAGCTCCTAAGATGCAAGATGAACTAGTAAAGCTAAGGGATGTTGGCATCATAAATCCTATTAGGCATTCCTCATGGGTATCTAATCTGGTGCCATTTCAAAAAAATAATGGTGATATAAGGTTGTGTGTGGATTTTAGAAATATGAATATATCATCATTAAAGGAAAACTATCCATTGCCAAACATGGAATCCATGTTACAAAAGGTAACTGGCTGTGAGCTGCAATCAATGATGGATGGTTTTTCAAGATACAACCATGTAAAAGTGAAGGAGTTTGAGCAGTAAAAGAATTCATTCACTACTCCATGGGGCACCTATGTATATGTAAGGATTCCATCTGGTTTGACAAATGCAAGTGCCACTTTCCAAAGGGCTATGGATGTAGCCTTTTATGATTTATTGATTTATTCATGTCTATATACCAAGATGACTTGATAGCCTACTCCAAGAAAGAGGAAGATCATTGCATACACTTGGAGAAGGTATTTTTCAGGGCTCTAGAGTATGGGATCTCATTGAATCCAAAAAAATGTGCCTTTAGGATTACTGAAGGAAAATTGTTGGGGCACATTGTTTCCAAAGAAGGAGTGAGGATTGACCCTGAAATGATAGTAGCCATAGATAAGATCCATCAACCAAAGAATGTAAAATGAATTCAATCATTCTTTGGATAGATCAAATTTTTGAGGAAATTTGTAACCAACTTTGTAAAAATCACAAGACCCATCTCCAAGATACTAAAGAAGGGAGAAAAGGTGGTTTGGAGCGAGGAGCCTAGTTAGGAATTCAAGAAAATTAAACAACATATCAAGGAGGCTCCATTTTTGAAATCTCTAGATTTCTCTAAGCCAATGAATATTTTATCTTTTGCTTCTTTCCATACTATTGTTACTATCTTACTATAGAAAAATAATGAGGACTTTGAACAACCCATTGCATTCTTTAGCAAATCTTTGTAGGCTATAGATATCAAATATTATATGATTGAAAAGAAAGCATATGCTCTAGTATAGGTTGTGAAGAATTTTAGAGCTTACTTAGTGGGAGCTACTGTCATAGATTTTGTACCAAGTGTTGTTATGAAAGATATCTTCACTCAACAAGAAACTATAGGCAAAAGGTGTAGATGGATCAAAAAGATCCAAGAATTCAATATTGATGTCTAGATCACCTAGATAGGGGATAGTTCCTAGCTAAACTGATGGAAGAGACTAATTTGGAAGCTAATCAGATAAATCAAATAGTGACTATTTATGTTGCACCTATCTATGATATGCGGACATGTGGGTGGTATAGAAGGATTGTCCAATATTTACAAAATTTGCAATGTCTTATAGATATGGCTGATAATGACAAAAGAACATTGAAACTCCATACCATTAAGTATGTAATTATTGATGATGAGTTGTGGTGGAGAAGCCTAGATGGTGTATTACTTAAATGTGTGGATGGCAAGCAAGCATTAGAACTCTTGCAAGAGATGCATAATGGAGTATGTGGTGGTCATTACATGGAAAATTCCATTGCTCATAAAATCTTAAGAGTAGGATTTTGATGGCCTACTATTTTTAAGGATGCCCACAAGTTTGTTAAAACTTGTGATGCTTGCCAGAGATTTGCAGGAAAACTAAATTTTTTAGGAAGTTTTCCACTTAGGCCTATTTCTATTTAGGCCCCTATCCAACAATGGGGAATCGATTTTATTGGTGAAATACCATAAACGTATAGTGGAGGGAATTCATGGATCCTTGTTGCTACTGACTATTTCACAAAATGGGTAGAAACAATTGCTAGGAATTGTATGCAGAAAATATCAATTACATGCAAATGAAGATTAAACAAAGGAATGGAAAACATAGAAATAATAACAACAAGAGACAATATTTAATGTGGTTCACCAAAACTTGGGCTACATCCACCAACAGAGAGTCCAATATTATTATCTAGTAAATCGAACTGATTACAACAAGTAATCCTTGCAACTCAATACCACTACCCCTGAGCCCCCACAGGGGTGCTACCCCTCGACCCTTACTATATCGTGATAGGGAGCACACCATGGGAACTACCCCCAAACCCCCACAAGGGGTGCTCCCCTTGACCCCGTTAAATAATTGCAGGGGAAACCACACCAATAAAAGTGGGGAAAATTTAACCTTCGAGTCTGATTAGGCTCCATATACCAACAATCTCCCACTTGGAGACTGATCAGACTCCACCCCATATCAACAATACCCATAAGGAAGGGAAAAAGTAAAGTGGTAATAGACTTCCTAATGAATAAGATTCTGATTAGGTTTAGAGTCCCATAAAAGATCATTACAGATAAGGCTATGGTTTTTTTATTAGAGGAGTTCAAAGATTTCTATGAAAAACATGGCACACAAATTTCTTATTCTTCATCTTACCATTCTCAAAGAAATGGTTAGGCTAAATCTAATAATAAGAGCTTAATGAAAATCATCAAAAGAGTGATGGAGAAGAACAAGAAAGCTTGGGACTCAAAGCTGAAACTTGCACTTTGGGAAGATAGGATTACTATCAAGAAGGATACTAGTCATTCACCATTTAGTTTGGTGCATGGTTTGGATGCTAGGATACCACAAAATAACTTGCTAAAAATGCATAATTTTATGCAGGAATATGATGAGGATATCTATGATGATATGCAACATAGAATTGATAATGTGGTGCAATTAGATGAAACTAGAAGAGAAGCTCATGCCAAAAATGAAAAGATGTAGCTGCAAGTCAAGCACTTATATGAAAAAATAGCTTCTCCCCAAAAATTTGATGTGAATAGTATGGTACTAGTTTGGAATGCAAGGGCTCAGGATAAGGGTAAGCACATAAATTTTGAAGCTTTATAGTTGGGACCTTATCTAGTAGCAATACACATGGGGAGGATTCATTCTTTCTCTAGAACTTGAGAGGTAAACTTCTTGAACTTCCAGTACATGGATAGTTCTTGAAGCCATACTTCTCCTAAGTATGTTTCACTCCATGTACATTGTAGGTTTTATACATTTTGTATTTAGGTATGTTTTCTTTGGTTGTGTCTAGTTTGGTCTTGCTACCTAGTCCAGGTAGTTCCTCGACTTTTTGGTGCTCTGTGATTTGGTTTGTTTGCTTCAACCCAAGATTCTAAGATCTTGCCATGACTATGAGAGGCATGCATCCCAAGTCAGAGCCACTGATGGAACCCCTAAATATTATTTTGGTTCCATTTCTCATCCTACAAAATTTTGGTTAAATCCATTTCTTTGGGCTTATGGTTTTGTCTATCGCCATTGTTTTAGGGTTTTATGTTATCTAGCATGTATCCTTACCAAATATTTAATTCATCATTGAATCCCTACTACCGGTTCCTATTCGTTTAAGTTACATCGTATGTAATTGAAGCTCATGGAGTAACCAACCCCTCTTGCCAAGGTCTGAAATGCTTTTATTTTCCAAAGTTGATCGATTCACTTTATTTGGCCTCTATAATCCTTTGAAATGATATTGTTTAAGTCCTTTAAGGCCTTTTCATACATCATCCTAGGTTGTCCCCTTTGTCAAATACAACTCAGAAGAACATGCCAAATTGTACCACTTAAGTCATGTCTACCATTTTTATTCATCGCCCATCACAAATAGCTTTATGAATGCAAATTTACATTAGTGATGTGAAATGAATGATATCTCTTTTGTTTCGTATATTGCAGATATGTTGTGTCTTGAGTTTTACATCAACAGTGCATGATATATGTGTTTATTTAGTCATCGCTAGCATCTCCTTTATCTCTAATCGCTTATGAGTTTTATGATGCGAATTAGCGATGCATGATGGACCTTGGTGCTCTTTGTATTTTCTTCTATCGCTTATTGTGGATTCATTCTTCGCTTTGAGTTTCAAAATAGCGATGAGTGATGGGGTCATTTGTTCAAACTTTCTTTCGCTGATTTGAATTGCTCTTGTGAGTGATGTCTCTTGTGCCTTTGATTTTCATGCATGTGCATGTGTCTTAATCTTGTTCCATTTCCTTATCTCCCATCACTAATATGGTCATACTTTGAAGCATGAATCAATGATATGTGATGGAAAAAGAATGTGATTGAGGATGGGCCTTAAATTCAATGGAGAGATCTCATCGAGTGGATGCTCACATTGTTGATAGGACTTGCAAAGGGGGAAATGTAATAACAATGAGCAATGGCTCTTAGATGAAAGACAATGTGGAAGCATCCTAAGGACATCGTTTAAAGAAAAAAAGAAAGTAGCAAGGTGAAAGGAGAACCATTGACGGGGTTTTAAAGTGAGATGATCAGCAGCAAGGTTTTAAACATGAATGACTAAGTGTTAGTTTGCTCACTTGAGATTTCTATCAAACATTAATGGTGTTATGTCCCATTTCTTGGCCATAAAGAAGATGTCTGACTTCTTTCCTACACATTTGAAACTGTTTAGGATTGGAGAAGAAAGTTGGAAGCTAAAGAAATAGTGTGGAGAACTCCAACAAGCAATTACAACATTAGTATCAGTTGTTCACCTGGGTAAGCAAATTGTTGTATCTCTTCCTATCAAGTATACTAAATTGTGCTATTCTAAAAAATAGTATGGAATTTGAGAGATAACTTTCTTATGATTTACTCATTGAGTGTCTCTCATTCGGGTGATAAACATTATATAAGGATTGGGGGTATTTTTTTCTACAAATTGTATCTTGGGTTTTAAAACTAGGTAGTTCCTTTCGATTAAGAAAATTGTAAACCCTGGTCTTGCCACATTGAAAATATGAGCAAACCAAAGCCCAGTGAGTCTAGCATTAGGCCAAAGAGTAAACCAAGGTATAAAAGGGTTAAAAAGCTCAAGACCCAAGATTTCTCATCTGCGGTTGAGCCGGAAACACCTACAACATCTAATCCTATGCCAAGTACCCCTATAGTGTCCACAAGGTCAAGAAGTAAAAAGAAAACTTAAGAAAGATTCATGGAAGGTGCATCTAAGAACATAAAAGAGAGTGGGTCAAAAATTTGCAAGAGACCCACGAGGCA
The DNA here is from genome assembly GCA_007258455.2 of Sequoia sempervirens. Taxonomy (NCBI): domain Eukaryota; kingdom Viridiplantae; phylum Streptophyta; class Pinopsida; order Cupressales; family Cupressaceae; genus Sequoia; species Sequoia sempervirens. Next base: position 15,595 of record VDFB02131855.1, on the reverse strand, counting down.
AGTTGCTATGATGAGTAGATTAATTAACAATACTAGTGAAATTGGAGAGTTGGCTCAGCCTCAGAGTGGATGGAAGTTGTTCTTGTATGCTTTTAACAGAAGGAATTCTATGAAGCCGACATTTTACCTATGGGGGCTTAACCTTTGGAAAGTGGGTGGTACCTAATGTATTTGTAGAGGCTCATGTGATGATGGAATTATCCAAACATTATGATCCCACAAACAGGATAATCAAGAGTGAAAATTGCAATGTAATCCTCGAGGTGACGAGGGATAAGATTGTGGAGATATTTGGATTGAATCCCAATTATACTATTAACATCAAGCATGTGAGCCTATATGGTTATTATGAGGAAAACATATTTTCCTTCATAAATAGATTTCTTGTAAGGCATAGAAAGAGCAAGGAAAGGTTTTCCTTGAAAGATATTGATCCTTTTGAATGTGGAGAATTTGTTGATTATTTGAAGAACACATATTATTTCCTTAATCAGGTTCTAGCTCATAATTTCAATGCTAGGATACCCTTTTACCTATTAGTGATGGTAGGGGATATACAGGGCCATAATCAAAACATTGGTTTTGATTATGATACTTATGTTGCAAAAAAAATGTATCAAGATTTCATCAATTTGAAGAATGAGGTTTTCCCTCTACATTTCCCACATTATTCTCTGTTAGTGCATATACTTCTATTTGAGGGTGATTATATCTAGAAAAGAAAGCTAAAACTAAGACCGAGGGACAATGAGAAAAATGTTTTTCCAGTCCAAATGTGGAAACATATTTGGGACCAAGATTTTTCCAATTCCAACTATTTGGTGTTTTGTAATGTGATCAGGTTTGGTATCTTGTAGAGTTTGGATGTGGCACCTATTCATAGGCTTTCTCTAGCAATCAAAAGTATCATGCACCTAAAGGAGGTGGTATAGTTACATAAACAACATAATTGGGAAGATTGGTTTCTACACTTAGAGTATACTCTGATCAGGGCTTATAGATCCAAGGTAGCACCACACTGCTTGACCCTATATGTAGTTGACTGATTGGTTTTTATGGAGTTGATGTAGCATATTGATTTTATGGATCTAGAATTGTTCATAAAGCCTAGGAAGGGTACTATGGTAAATCCCCAATGTTCTTTAGCTTATTTTAAATTCACTGCCCTGGAAGGATATGAAAAATTTGGAATCATGGTGAATAACCTTAGGTTACTTATTGATGAGGTTAGGATTTTTGACCTAGAAGGCTTTGTACATACAAAGAGAAGGGAGAAAAATTTATCAGGGTTCTATCACCATTTCTTGTACATAGATGATGTATTGAGAATCTTGACTAGTGATGAGGCTATTATATCTAAAAGAAGGGAATAGACATCCATAAAGGACATTGAAGAAAGCATTATGAAGATGAATGCATTCTATGTGAGCCCCTACGATGTAATTGAAAATCCTTTTGAAAGAGCTTTTGCAAAGCTAAGGGAATACTAGAATGGTGATTTCAAGGAAAAGGTAAAGGAGGCTACTGAGAGAGCACAAGCTCTCTTAGATCAACAACCTTGGGCTATGGATATTCTAGAGCAGCCTGCAGATGTGTAAGAAGAATATGTCCAAGTAAATGAGGAGGAACAAGTTGCAGAGCATGTGTCTGGTGATGAGGAGGTGGAAAAGAAATTTCATCACCCTAATATTGAAGGTATTCTTGATTCAAAAGTTCCCCAAGATAGAGTTGTCAAATGGCATTATGATGAAAAGGTTGATGATGATCCTGTTGGTGCTCCAAATTGAACCAAACCAGTGAATCCTATAGACTAACCACTTTCTAATGATTAGATTCAATGAAGGATTTGGCCAACTGATAGGAAATGGAATTAAACCACATTTCCCCCACACTTCAGGCTTTGAAGGACCTAGGGGGTGACCCTTTAGCAACATCTAATAATTCAGACACACAATTAATATATTGTTGCTTAACAGATAATGCTCTCACAAAATTATGCTAAGAAGCCTAAAATATAACTCAACATTGGCAAGATATTGAATGAATTTCATCAACCAGCATGGAGAACATTATAGATATAAGTACTCATAATACAAAATTGAAATGATTTATGATTTAAAGAATTGAGATCAAACTAGAAAAAACAGAAGCATGATAATGGACAAGTGCCATGAAAGAGGCTATGGAGTCATATAACCAACATTCATCCTACAATGTTGAACATGCTCTGAAGATCTTTGCAAATGTTATCACATTATGACAACCAGACCACTAAAGCTTTACTTGATAATTCTTCTTATAAATCCACTTGAAACACAATACTCCTATCACATGTGTTGAAGCAATTACACTATCCTTTGAACAAAAGGCAATATAAATACAACTTGTACTTTATTAAAGCAATTACATTATTCTTAGAATAGAAGGAAACAATAGATATAACTCTAATGCAACAAATGTGCATGAAAAGACTCAAATAATTTTATTATTTGAATCCAAAAGAGCAGTACATCTCAGCCATGAAGACAATTATCAACTAAAATAGACATGAAAGATTAATTCAGAACACACTTTCAAATTAATGACTCAACTACAATCATCCTAGCATTACAATCTACCCAGAGCTTCTTCCTACCTTGCAGAGCTTTTAGAATATGGAACCCAAAATTAGAACAATGAGTAGAGAAGAGAATTAAAATGAAGAATAGAAACTCCAGAATTTGATCTATTGATGACAACTAGAAACTCCTCTTCCATTGATTAACAATCTACAAAAGACTTTGTCCTCTCTCTTTCCCTAACAAAATTTTCCTCCAAAAATGCCTTTGCAATTTGTTGTTGAGCAACAAAAAACTTTCCCATGTAAATACTCTCCATTAATTACCTGTTATGTGAAAATACCCCTCCTTGCCTAGGAAAATTCATTTTCTACTCTCTTTTTTCCTTTGTTTGTTGTGGCTATATTTTATTTTATTTTATTCACCTCCCGTGAATAAATTATTTACATGGTGAACATTCCATTTTCATTATAAAATATCCCCTCGTGTAATTCACATTGCATCCAATTAAAATATTTTTCCTAGGCACTTTACATTTTAAAAATATTAAAATGTGGAAGCCTTTCATTTTTCTTGGTAATGAAACACTATTTAAAACAAAATCTAATGAGCCACTTTAGGTTTTTACATTTTATTCTCCATACGGGCCGACCTTTATACCTACCTCTTGTTTTAAATTTAAAGCAATATGCTTTAAATGTTCCTTTTAAACAAAAAATAAGCAATCCCTTACTAAAGATAATCAGGCACTTTACCATTTTAAATGTTTTACCTTTTAGTTTCAAAAGCAAAATGAAGAACTTTAAAGCTTGAATCCTCAGGCAAATCGCACAACACCCATTCAAGGAAATTTTACCGGGCCCACCACCTCCACGTGGCACAATCTCGTCAGCCTCGTGGGAATTAAGTAGTGTGCACTTTCCAAGCACAAGACAGTGGGGTGTGGTCTAGATGAGGCTGCACTTGTAGGGTGATGCCACAATAGTGGTTTACATTTTCTAAGAGATCTTGATTTTTGCTAAAATCACATATTTTTAGAAAATATAATGATTTGAGCCTTGAAAAGTTCCATTTAAAGGATTCCAATTGAAGAGGGTTTGATCAAACACCTTAGATCAAACCCCTTGGATAGAACCCCACTATTTTTAAACCATACCTATAATAGAGTCTCCTTTACACCTATCAAAATGCTGATAAAAAACCACTTTTGATTTACCTTTTGGGGATCGAATGAATTCATTTAAAATTTATTTTTGTAAGTATGTAGTCCTTATTATAAGCTTCCAAAAAGTATAATTTTAATTAAATTTAATCTAATTATTATATTTATTTTTTATTTCTTTAAATGTAGGTTTTTCGAAAATCAAGTTTTTGTTTACATATGTTGAAAAATATAAGATTATCAAAAAAAAATTGAAAATATGAGCACAGGATATTGAAGTCTTTGATCCAAAGAAAAAATAAATTGAATTTTGATACATACAAAAAAGTTGTGTTATATGGTGCCATGTGCGAATTTTAATTGGTTTGACTTCAAAATTTGATTAAAGAAAAATAATTCAATAAAACTTTATGAAACTAATTGGAAGCACTAGATATCATAGTTACAAATCTAAATTTGAAAAACGGAATTTAATCTTTTATGAAAAAAAGTTATGTGTGATACAGTGAGTCACTCCTTAAAAATGGTGTTAATGGAAAAAATTAGTTTTCGAAGGAGATGCAAAAAGAAGTGCAATATGATTCTAAAATTTTTGAAAAAATTATATTTAGAATTTTAGACAAAATGTTACAAATCAGTAGTTTGCATCATCTTCAAATACTTCACAATTTAGCCGCTATAGGTGTCTAAAGTGAAAATTTAGTTTGAAAAAATCACTTTAGTGTCCAGTTTGGCCAAAAATTGTAAACCAGTATTGTGGGATCAACACGCAGCACACCCTTAACCTCCACCGTCGATCTTCATTTCCCATGTTTATGTTTCCCTAACTTCATATTTTCCATTTGCTCAACCTCTGCATTCACGACAATGGAGGTGCATTATGTGGAAATCACTTTACAATATCCATCGAGCCTTGTCCATTCACATCTGCTTGAATGGTGTGGGTATTCTCTTCAAAATGTGCTCACTACCTTTCTCTATTCAAGTTCTCTTCTGCTTCGATGGATGCCCATTTCATTCCAGCGTTCCATTTTGCAATTCTCTTATATGTGTGAAGATATCCTCAGACTACACAATAAGATGATGGCCGCTCAGCTCAAAATACACTTATAGCTCACTTTCTCATTCAATGACACCTCTTGCTTTAGGTTCTCTCATCTCATGTAATACCATATTGCCCCTGTCTAGCGTGGTGGTTGCGCGCGCCCTCTTTCTTTTACATTTATGAGGATTCCTCAACCAATTCACTTTGTGCATTGCGTAGCCAGCAAGCACTCCGTGGTGTTTACTTGAAATTTCAAAGGTCTTTTCCACAGATCTATTTTGTAAGAGGACTGCGCCCTCCCCTCTGCCTTTGCTTATAAGTTCCAAAACATTTTCAAAAAGCAATTTTATATGTATGCTAGCGCCTCCTTGGCTGCAGTTCGGTGGCAGTAAAATGCATTTGCTTGACAGTTTTTATGATCATTTCAACACATTATTTTGTGCGCACCCAACACTTATAGCGTTCCCCTTAATATGGCGCGGGCTTAGGACGATAGTTGCATTTGCTTAAATGTCTCTTACGTCTTTTCAACAATCTTTTGTGGGGTGCGCTATCTCTCCATCTATCGCAAGTTTCTATGGCATTTTCAACTATCCATTTGTCTTGTTTGCTGCTCATGGCGTTCCATGAGATTACCTTTAACGGATCTTGGTAACTTTACATAGGACACATGAGTGAGTGTGCAAAGGGGTTTTGCATGAAAATCAACATGCATCAAAATATGACCCTCCAAAGTAGGTCATTCAAGCAGATTCATCAGGTGCACTTTTGAGGGTGTAGAGGAAAAATTTTTAAAATGGGCACTTCAAATTTTGGACATTTGAGAGTGCCAACAGATCCTAGGATCTAGGAGTATAATGAGTTTCTTGCAGATAATGCATTTGTGCAATCTATTGAATTCAAGGAATTTATGGTGCATAAAAGAACCAAAGAGATAAAGGAAAGGCTTGAGCAAGCAAGGGCTAATGTTGATCCTTCTGAACAAGAAGAGGTTGAGAAGGAAAAGGAAGAAAAGATTATGGAAGAGATTACTGCTATTACTCTTACCAAGGATAGGGATATTGTCATAGAAAGTGGAATGATGTTGCTACTAGGATGCACCATCACCTCAGTTATCACACTTGATGCAATAAGAAGACACCCTAAGGCTTCTATATCTGAGGAGCATTTAGAAAACAAGGTGTTTTGATCTAGATATAGTCTGAAGTTGCATATTTTTGCAATCTAGTCTATGGCACCCAATATTGGAAAGCATTAGGTCACTAGACCTATTGAAGAGGTCATGGATTCCTTGGTGGTGAAGAGAGTCATAGATATATCTCATGTCCAAGCGGCTAAGTTAACCACTCATGCTACAATTCTAAGCGTAGATACAACATAAATTTCTTGGAAGAAGTATGAATCCTTGGTGAAGGAGTATAACAAGGCCTTGGATAAAATAAACAAGATGAGAGCCACTGTTTAGGCTAACCAATCAGTAAGGACATTGTCTTTTCCATCCTCCTAGTCTTCAGACTTGTCTACACAAGAATGCAAGACCTTGGCCTTAAGGATTGATGATTTAAAAAATCAATTAAAGACGGAGAAGGAAAATGTCAAAAAGGCCAAGTTTGAAACTTTTACAGTGGCGAACGCCATTTTTGAGCATGTGTCAAAACATAGGGTCACAAAACTAATAAACAAAGGTGATGATTTGTGGGCCACTTATAGGAACATCCATGAAGCAAACATAAAGTATTTGCAGGTTCAAGAAGCCTTCAAGAATGAATGGAGTAAATGGAGTAATAGAGTAAGCACTTTAAGAGAAATGATGCCTAAGATATGAGAGGATCCTGAAGCACCTACAAATGTCCCTAAAATATTACAAGCTATTGACCTGGTAAATGAGATAAAAAAAAAATTCATGAAAAGATGGGAATGCAACACTAGAACAAATTGAAAGCATTCACAGATATGGAGGAGTTGGGTATACCTATGATATTAAATTACAAAGGTGAGGTGAAAGAGTTTTATAAATGGAGGAATGATCTGGGATATCTTCTTACAAAAGCTAAGATGATATTGAAAGTATTTGATTATACCTCGTTGAATCCCAATATTGATGTTATGGTAGGGTTGAAACAAAAATGGATATTTTTATCAGAAAAGTACAGAGCATTAATTGATGCTAGATACACTCAACATAGTGTAAAAGTGAAAAAACTATTGGATGCAAAATGGCCCACCGAGGAGGAATATAACACCTGATTGGAAAAATTTACTAAGTAAGTTTATATGTGTGAAGGTAATGATGAATATGGTGAATAATGGACAGGAGAGAAATAATACATAGCTTGAAAATAGTGTTGATTAGGCTTTTGTTAAAGTATGGAAAGAGATATTGTTCTCTCCAAAAAATGAAAATCGGTGGCATAAATGCTAATGTGGATAAATCAACTTTGTATCTTTTATTGATTTTCATGCGTTTTAAATTTTGTTGACTGGGTTTCCGTGTGGGAAACACTTTTTGATCACGTGGAAGATATTTTGGAGCTGTTGTAACAAAAAAAATGATGCCTTTTGAAGGTGGTATCGAATCTCAAACAATGAAGGAGGATTACTTTTGTATCATATATGTTTCTAACCATCTAAGAACTCAAATGTAACTAAAAAGGGAATATGTGTCATAGTAGTCTAATAGAATAGTGACATGTGTGCTTTTTTCCCCGAAGCTTGTTTTGCTCCTTTGTTTCTATAAGAAGGAATTCAAGGCTAGAAAGTAGGGGTTCATTTTATTGCAATTGACACAAAAATTTGTAGAGAAGGATACTAAGCTTATTTTGAGTTTTGTCTTAAATTTTGAGTTTGTTATAACGTATGTAATTTTAATAACAAGATAGAAAATACAATTAGAATGATGCTAATTTCATGGCCATTTTCTTTCCTCTATACTTATTAGATATGACTTATGAATAATATAATTAAAGTTTTTTTGTTCATCTCCATTCCTTTCCAGTGGATGTATGGTTTCATTATTGCTTGTTAATTCAAGGAATTAGTGTAAATGCTTGAGTGAAATTGTTAACTCAAATGAATTATGTGCTAGGATATCTATAAGAAGTGGTGGTCGAGAATGTAACGTGGAAGTGTTCTAATGCAGTGTTTCTAAAGCTTATATGTTGCTACCTGTGTAGAATTGTTTATCATATTGCATATGTTAAGATTGACTCCATGTTTAGGATTTAAGGCACCGGTTCAAGTAAAATATTCATAGTACAGTTTCTAGGTCAATTCATAAGAAAATCACTCTTTATTTACAAAATTTTCAAATGAGTTACCATTGTAGTTATTCCATGATGAGTTTCATTATTCTCATACTACAAGTGTAGTGTATTATTAAAAGAATTGCTAACTCTTTTGATACACTATGATTTTGAGTAGTCATATGAGAATTATTTGTTGTTTACAATGTATTTAAATATTAGTTGCATAAGTTCTTGAATATACATTATGGGATCGCCCTCTTGGGTTTCATAGAGCCCAAAGTGTAGAAGGAAAGTTTTACAACTTTCACTCGTTCATTGGCCAATCCCTTTAGATTGCTAAATATTTGAAATGGAAAAGTCCATAGGTAATTCTGAAGATCAATTTGGTTCTTAAAAAAACAACCAACAAGTTGTTCACCTTTTGTGTACACCGATCAAGATTAGGATACATACGACCTACTCTAGGTTGACTTGCATGTGTCTTACTAGTATTTTGCTTTGTTTTGTGTGTAATGTGATCCCCTATGTTGTTTTGTTTGATGTATCTCTCTTTTTGTGCATTCCTCTATATGTATCTACATTCTTCTATATGTTGTAAACATTTTATCTTTTCTTTGTCTTGTGTTTTCCTTTTGGGGATGACACAAGGTGTCGAGACATTTAGGTCTCTTCCATGTTGACCCAAAAGCTTTCTTTTATCTTTTTTATTTGTCTTCTATTTTTCTTTTGGGGATGGCGCAAGGCCTCAATAAATTTAGGTCTCTTCCATGTTGACCCAAAAAAAAATTCTTTATCTTTTTCATTTGTCTTGTGTTTTCCTTTTGGGGATGATGCAAGGCATCGATACATTTAGGTCTCTTCCATGTTGATGTAAAATATTTTTTCTTTGTTTTCAATCTTTATGTGTCATTATTCAAGTTCTATGAGTATTTGGGGAATGTTGATAGTTTTGAGCTCTTAAACAACATTGTAACAAGGACATACTAACCTCAAATCCATAGATTCCTTATATATTTTTGAGGGCTATCCCTCCCTCATTTTTAATGGTGTAGCTCTATTTTAGGAACATATGACTTGGCATAGGGTTTTCAGAGGAAATATCTCATGTCTAAGGAGAAAACATTGGTTACTTTAAAGTAGCTCTCACAACAATGGTGATAGCAACCACTTTAATGTGGGGGAATAAATTGATGACATATTTTGACATTTTATATATTTCATGGCATAATTTTTTCTTTTCTTGTGATGTGTACTTTTCTTGGTGGTTTAATTGGATTTGATGTCCACCAAGAGTGCAATATTTCTAAGCATACGATTTCCCTTAGTGGCATGATGTGAACGAGGCATCCCATAAGTGGCAATATGATATTCTTGACTTGTCCTCTCTTGGAGACATTATGCATGATGTTCCCTAAGAGGAAGACCTTACATGAATGAAGAAAAATCCCCTTTAACAAAAACATATAGACATAACATTAAAAAACATAGCATTGTGGTGCCTTATCAAAATTTTCAAGAGGATAACTTTAGTATAGTAGGGGAAGCTAATATGACTCTTATTTTCCACCTCATTGGGATAACTCACCTAGTGGACGACTTGAGGTTCCACTACCCCAAAGTGAGCATGCATGGTTCTAACAAACAACCTAGACCTAGTCCACATCGTATTGGATAGACTATCAAATCTTGATCCTTGTTATAGAGAAACAATTGTGTTCCACATTTTGTTTGAAGGATCGAACCTTGATCCTTTGTTTTTATTGGTCTTTGATAGGGTATATTTAGCATTGCTACATACATATAAGTGTCTTGAATTTCTACCTTAGTGTGAGTTTGACATGGGGGAGAACTCTCACTAAAGTGGGGGAAAAGTTTAGTAATGGAACAAGTATCCCTTTTCCTTAGTTTGGGAATAATTAATTAATGATAAAATGGACTTAATGGTTCCTTAGTTTAGGCTGTTGTAAAGTGTTTTCTTACACTTTCACACCAATATAGGGCTTTATTAATTAATTGATGTTAACTAGAGCTTAATTGGCCCCTCTGTTTCAAATCCAAGCCTTATTTATTGCATTTTCTGAAGGATCTATCCTGACACTCATTGATAATGTTGCATAACATTTGGGCCGATGCAAGAAGTTGGGTCCACAAAAATCTCAAAACGTGAAAGTGTTTTTCTTTATTTTTCAGAATTTGTCACAATTGGACTGAAAATTTGGGGCACTTACACAATTAATCTTTAAAAAATTTAGTACTATGAAATTTTTCATTTTGAATCTAGGTTCCAAATATGTAATTTATTCAAATATCTAGATGGTAGAAATTGAATTTTCATAGGCATGTATAAAAAACCATTTCTTAAAAGTCATTTTGTTTTTACCATATTATGCACATGTATGGACACCACTTTTTAACCCAAATAAAATTACTTCGCTAATTCCTTTTGTGGAAAGATAACTAACAATATGAAGATTGATGAGGATATTTTTTTGTAATTTTTTTTATATATTCTTTTTATTGAATTCTTATTGGCCTTAATTACTATTTAAAATCAACGTGTACAAACAACATAATTGGACCTGAACTAAACAGTTTTTGAATCTTTTTTTCATTTTGTAGAGAATTGTCTGAATATTGATTCCATATAATATTTTTTACAAGAAAATTAACCAAAAAAAGGTTATTAAAAAAAAACAAAAAAAGTTTTATAGTTTAAGTTTATGGACTGTTTCTTAGAAATTAATTAAAAATAACAAATATAATCCAATTTTTAAAATTGTATATTTAAATTAAATATTGTGTTCTTTAATGGTTTTAATTTTATAGATTGATTCAAAAAAAAAATTCCACCAACAATATTGTCAAAGTTGGACATTTCTTTTGAATCTGCCTTGGGTTTTTAGTTGCAGGTCAAAGGCTAAGGGTTGGGTTGCCAAACCTTTCCCAAGCCTAAAACCAAGGTAGCATGTGGGTTGAGGATTCAAACTTTTAAAAATATGTATGCATTACAAAACACATACGTATTCTTTATTTGCTTGATTATTTAAAAAATTAAATACATTTTAGAAACACATAGGCATTTTAAAATCCGTACGCATTCTAAAATTTATTTAAGTTTTTAAATAAATGACTTGTACTTATTATAAAATGTGTTCACGTTATATAACACGTACATGTTTTTTAACACATACAAGTCATTTCCTAGGCTTGGGTACTCGAAGCATAATGCATACACAATTTTTAATAATGTGTACATGTTTCTTGTGAGAATTTTTTTGGCCGAAACTTCCCTTCTTTGTGGACCCAAATTCTTGCTTTTACCCATTTAATTTGGTGAGGTTTAAATGCTAGGATAGTGACCTATGACTCATTCGCCACTTGGGGAATGGGTCCTCACAATGTCCTAGGACCCCTTTTTTACATATTATTTCACCTCCCCAAAACTTAGTCCTAGAAACCTATGCTAGGACCCACTCGCCCCCTTGGGAAAATGGGTCCTCTTTACCTAAGAAACCTCATTTTAAACTTATTTTTTGTGGGATTTTAGTGATTTTGAATTCTATATCTTATTTTGGCTTTCCTTATTTGAATTATGGTCCATTAAATCTTAAGTTTAGTATAAATATAAGGTTAATTAACATAGTTTGATCCTAATACTTTCAAGCGATAAAGAGTATATTCACAGGACCATTATAGAGCACTTTAGGAGAAATTACAAAGCATTCAAGGGCAGATTATCAAGGTTTTATTGCAATAATCAAAGGTCATATCATCATGTCAAAGACATAGTGCATCATGCATGTAGTTGAGCTTATGTGTTGATGTAGTATCGAGGGTCTATTTAAAATCATTGTTTCACATCATATTCAAGATCAAGATCTACATTCCTTACAGTCACTTCATGCTAGATTCTTGAGTTAGATTCAAAGACTTTATCCAAGGTATCATTGTTTCATGTTTCATGTTTCATTGTTTCATCATAAGGTTTAATTACCCACATAGGGTTTGACCAAGGCAAACCCCTATTCCCTCAAATAAACAATTTTTCTTCTCTCTTCATATGTGATTGTAGGTTTTAGATTGAAGATATTTGAAGAAAAAATTGGGGAAAAGTTTTCAAGATTGGAAAGTTGTCAAAGTTGTCATCTTTGTTGCAAGATCATGGAAAGATCTCTACAAATTTTATTTTTGACATTCGAGATTTGATCACCTAGGATTTGAGAGTGTAGATGTCAAGGAATAGGACCCCAAAAGTGATTTTTAGAAACCCTTATAGGGACACATTCACCAATAGGTGAATGAGTCATTAGTGACCTTGAAAATAGCTCTTTTTAGTAAGGTACACATTTTTTTTGCATCTTAAGACCTTCCTTATTGTTGCTATACCAGTTAGGTTTGTTTTTTGATATTTATTTGCATCATATGTTGCACATAATTGTATGTTTCATAGAAAAAAATAGTGTCTTATCATATTGATAAATTTATCTTGATAAAACCCATTTTTATATGAAACAACACCAAACCTGTATTAGTGTACAATGAATCATATTGTCCACCTCCTAATAGTGAACCATCCCAAGTCATAGTAAAAATGTGTTAGCATACTATGGCCCCAAACATAAAATATCATATGTTGCCCCTTTTCCCTAATCATGTGTACTAGTGGACTCCATCTAGGTGTGCTCCCACACCATTTGGGACTAGTACTAGTGTTGTAGTAATAATCATAATCTGCCTAAGGATCAGTGATCATGCATAAAGTAGCCACTGCAGCTCAACATGTGGCCCCATGATCCTCTCATGAATCAGACCTCCAAGACAAACCTATATGTGTTCCCTCATCTCTTGATAAGATCAATCCTCCATAAAATGTATAGTCTCACCTCGGATAGGGATCTGAAGAATGTAATGCACATCCTCCAATGTAATGGTCATCTCCTCGGTGGGTAGATGAAAGTTACAGGTATCTGCATCCCACCTTTGAGCTAATGCCATAAACATGGCATCATGGTATCTCATGGGTGGCATTAGATACACCCACTATATGCCTGCCTGTTGTAATGTATTTGTATCTTCCTTTGAAAGCATTGATACAAGCTCTCATAGGTGATATAATATCCTCCTACCCATACGCTATCACAATTGAGGAGGAATCTAATACAAAAAAAATAATATCTATAAACATCGTAAAAATTGGAAATCTATACATCAACAATCAAAAAGTTTTTTAAAGTTTCTCTAGGGTACTTTTTTGGGAGTCCTAAACACTTTATTCCTTATTTGGGACACTTTGCAAAAAAGTGGGACACTTTGTAAAAAAGCACGACACTTTGTGAAAAAGCGGGACACTTTGCAAAAAAGAATGACACATTTTGAAAAAGAGGGACACTTTGTGAAAAAGTGGGACATTTTGTAAATTTTTCTTCCAGGTTTCTAAATCTATCTAGAAATGCATAAAAACATAATGTAAATGCATAAAAATGAAGCAAAGGTAGAGAAGAATCAACTTACCATACATTGCAGCTCTCCCCATGCCACCTCGTCAAGTAGGGTCTCGAGTCTCAGAGGCACATCAGGTTGTATGCTCAACATCGTCAATCACTCTCCACCAAAGTCAAAATACAAAAAGGTAAAAGACAAAATGATCACAAAACACCTAAATTTTCATTCTTATATACTCAAATTAGGTTATTTACAAGTTAAAGTAAAAACTACTTTTTAATTTTAAATTAGCGTATTGGGGGCTAGCGAACTCCATTTTCAACACTGCTTGTTGTGTTGGACTTGTAATTCCACCCCCCATCCCATTAAATGTATATCACTATGTGGTATGGTACATGGAAATACCCTATGATATGACTTACGAAATTTGATCTGGTTAGAATACTACATTGATTCCACATCCATAAAGCAAGTGGAATCAAGGGGGACATCCATCTATCCTCGAATTTAATTTCTTGAAGAAGTTAGATAAGAGGATTTTTGAATGAATAATGAAGTGGTTTTGCAAGATTTGGTTCCTAACATTGTGGTTTTGCAGATAACTACAATGGGGACTTCATTCTCCCATGTTTGTGAACAAATCCATATGATTATCATTTTATGAGATATAGTTTACTTTTCAAACTACTTTAGCTTTCATATCCACATAATGTCATATAGACGCTAAAGTGGGGATTAAATGTAGTGTCAAAAATTGTACTCCCTTCATGGAGATAATGCAATTTCACACTTAGTTTGGACCTAATTTAGTACCCTTGTATTCCTACCCTTTAAATCATCATTAATAGGCCCCTAAAGACCCTTTATTATGGATCCCAACACTTATTTCAACTGACATCCTAACAAATTCAATAAATACACTTAATTTTCTAACCTCCTAACATTATCTCACCCCAAAAATCTATGGTGGGACCCATACACTGCCTTGGGCGTATGAGCCCTGTTTGAGGCCTTTTTAGGGTTTGAGCAAGAAATTAAAGTTTTCTTAATTCAAATTTCACAAATTTCAGCATTTGGTATCTAATAAATAGTAAATTATATGGGATGTCTATAAAATCTAAGTCTCACACTCATTTTTGATATTACAAAAATAGAGAGAACTAGACAAGTTATCAAGTAAGCAAGAGATTCAAGGATTTGTATTCAAAAGCAAGGAGAAAGCAAATTTGAAGTCTTGGAGTAGCATTATAGTGTTTTTTCAGGTCTTCAAGATCACTTTCATTTCAATATCTAATATTATCAAAGATTGATGACGGTTTCCTATGGAGGATCATGATGGATTCTAGGTTGGGGAGATGCAACTAGCCATTGAACCAAGCCTAATGACTTGTTTCATAAGTGATTCCATCTTCCATTATCATTCTACTTTCTACCTAAAGGTAGGTACATGTGTTCTTGTGTCTTATTAGGGTGATTGAAGATCTCCCAAAGTGAGTCATCATCAGTTTCTTTTATGCATCCTATTCTAGCACATTAGAGTAGGGTTTCATTGAATTTTTTATATCTTAATCTTAGACACACTTAATATGAGGACCTTCACAAACATTTCCATTTCAAATCTATATTTTCTATCGAGGTTTAATTGCAAAACTAGGGGTTTGACTGAGGAAAACCCCCCATAAACAAATCAACACAACATTTTATTTTGCAGATTTTAACAGGTTCGGATTCAAAAGCGAAGTTTGGAAAAAATAGGAAGGGTGTATGAGTCCTAGTATACCTCTTTTTACTAGTTTTTTGTAGATCCTAATTTTTCAATAGAATATTTCATATTTTGGCTAGATTCCTATAGTAGGACTAAATTTCCCATTCTGGCATATGAGTCCTAGTACACTTTAGAAATAGAAAATTTCATGGTTTTCAGATCTTGTTTAGACATCTCCTATCCTATAGGTAATTTTTGTTTCTCTCTATCTAGTAATTTGAATTCATGTTTTAAGTTTCTAGGGTTTAGTTCATTATAGTTTGCATTTCTCCTTTGAAGATTCATTTTAATGGTGAACCCCTCTTTTAATCACACCTAAGGAAACCTCCTTCTAGTCCTACCTAGTAGTTCTCCCCTTCCCTCAATTGAGTCTTTTGG
>VDFB02131854.1:0-14332 GCA_007258455.2 Sequoia sempervirens | reverse complement strand
GTCAAGAAGGTAGGCCTATGGCCTTCTTTAGTGAAAAGCTCAATGAATCCAAGCAAAAGTACTCTACCTATGATCTAGAGTTATATGATTTAGTGCAATCCCTTAGGAAGTGGAGGCATTATTTGTTACCCAAAGAGTTTTTGGTCTTTACTGATAACCAGGCACTTAGTTATATCAACACCCAAGAGAAGTTAAGTAATAGGCATTTGAAATGGATGGAATACATCCAAGCTTTTACTTTTACCATCAAGCACAAGAAAGGACAAATGAACAAGGTGGCAGATGCATTAAGCAGAAGGTTGTTGACAGTGCAAGAGATACAGCTCAAGAGCATTGGCATAGAGAGTTTCAAGGATCTATATGGAGATGATGAAGAATTTTCAGAGGCCTATAAGGTATGTTCTAACTTTGAGAACTATTTCCATAGTCAATATTCTGAGTATACTTTGCAAAGTGGGTTGTTGTTTAAGGGCAATCAGTTGTGTGTTCCAAGAGGGTCAATGAGGGAAAATCTAATTCAAGAAAAGCATAATTACAGTCTTAGTGGACATTTTGGTATCAATAAGACCTTAGAGCTAGTACAAAGATTCTATTATTGGCCTAAGTTGGCAAGAGATGTTAAAAGGTATGTGGAACAGTGTGTTGTGTGTATGAAAGCTAAGGGAGGAGCTAGCAATGCTGGTTTATATCAACCCCTGCCCATTCCTAACAGACCATGGGAGTGTGTGAGCATGGATTTTGTGGTTGGCCTTCCTAAGACCAAGACTAGTTTTGACAGTGTTTATGTAGTGGTAGATAGATTTAGCAAGATGAGTCATTTTATTCCCTACAAAATTACTCATGATGCAAGCTACATAGCTCATCTTTTCTTCAAGGAAGTTGTAAGGATCCATGGATTACCATTAAGCATTGTTTCTGACAAAGATGTGAAGTTCATGAGTCACTTTTGGAAGACTCTATGGAGAAGATTGGGTACAAACCTATCTTTTGGGTCAGCTTACCATCCTCAGACCGATGGTCAAACAGAGGTGGTTAATAGAGTGTTGGGTAATCTTTTAAGGTGTCTAACCAAAGAGTATGGACAGACATGGGATATGGTTATTTCCCAAGCTGAATATGCCTATAATGACCGTGTAAACAGAACCACAGGGAAGAGTCCATTTGAAGTTGTGTATGGGATGCACCCACGAGGCATTTGTGAGCTCAGAGACCTTGGATCTATGGAGAATAGAAGTGGACATGTAAAAGACTTCAGTCAGACCATGAAGGAGATTTAGGAGCAGGTCAAGAGGATAGTCACAGTAGCAACCCAAAAGTTGAAGGAGAAAGTTGATTTGTCAAGGAAGGATGTAAAATTTGTAGTAGGAGACTATGTCATGGTCCACCTTAACAAATCCAAATTGCAGAAGGGGATGTCAACCAAAATCTAGATGAAAAGAGTGGGACCATGCAAGGTATTAGCCAAGTATGGACATAATGCTTACAAGGTAGAATTACCAACAGACCTAGGCATATCTCCAGTGTTTAATGTGGCTGATCTGATCAAGTATAAGGGGACAGTCACTGCCATGGATCAAAATAGTAGGGAGATATTCAAGGATGTCAGCAACATGTCACTAACAACTCCAGACAAGCTACAAGCAGAGAAGATCTTGGAGTCAAGAGTGAAGAAGGCTACAAGGAACAAGGTGTACATGGAGCATCTTGTAAAATGGAAGAACAAGCATGAATCTGAAGCTACCTGGGTAAAAGAAGTAGACTTTAAGAAGCAAGGCATTGATATGTCTCTAATCTCTCCTAAAATTCCTTAGTTGTTTGAGTTGAGAGGGGGAGAATGGTGCAGGAGCACCTAGGAAGATACTAGGTTTATAGAAGTCTTGAATGAAGTTCTAAATTTTGTTGTGTTGTTCATAAGGTCATGTAGACCATTTAGTGGTGATCTAAGGGATGTTTTTGATTTTTTGGAAAGAGGTTGACAAGAGTTAAGTAGTTTTAGAACTTCATTTTGGCTAAGTTGTAAAAATTGCCAAAGTTTAGAAAACATAGTGGGTTTTATATTTTGCATCTTTAGGTCATCTAAAGGCTCAACCCAAGAATCTAAACTATTTGAGAAGCATATTTAAAGGTTGCCTCAACCTTTATGGAAGGTTGGAAGTTCATTGTACGGACTGTGTTTTTGGAAGTTGAAGAAAAACAACGTTTTTGCCATTATTTTTCTGGTTTTTGTTCATTAACAGTGATTAAATGGATTAGATATGCTACTGTTCTTGTTGTAGGATGTAGTATAGGTTGTGTACAATATTTTTGCATCATTTTTTAGCTTTTTCTATTCATTTTTCTTTGTTATTTGTAAATAGTTTAAACTCAGCCTATTGTTGGTCTGAACCAGGCAGCCTGGAGAAAATGGAAGTCTAGATCACTTTCCCACCATACAAATTGTATGGCCTTTTGGGAAATGTTCCTAGACTCCATGCCTGTACATATGGTAGAAATTAGGAGTTGTGTGGTTGCAGGAGTTGCTAGCAAAATGATGCCCTAGGCGAGCCAGTGCAGGTCCGGCTAGGAAACATTTGTTATGCAGGTCACATTTCTTGCAAGGGTGATCAAATATGGATTATTTTCTTCTGGGAGGAGTTAGGGTGGTGTGTTACCTTGTTTCTATATGAAGGAGAAGGCTCCATCTATCCATTTGGTGTGTAAACAAGTTGTAAGTTTGAAAACTGCCAGGAAAGGCTTGAAACCCTAGAGAAAAGCCATTTTCAAGATTGAGCAATGTACGAACAGTTAGGGCACAAGACCTTGGAAATATTTGAGAGGGCTTCAAATGGACCGGGAACCTTGAAGATGGCTTGGGGAGTCCTTTTGATATTTGTGAGTTATAACCTATTTTGTTGGTGAAGGAGACCTAATAAGGGCTCAAGGGCTACTAGCCTTCCAAACCCTAGGTGTAAGTTTTATGGGAGCGATGGATGGATGTAGACTTGGTGAACTTTCAAAAACCCTTGGAGGATAGTTTGAGACCTTTTAGAACCTCTCACCACCCCTGAAATAGTTAATGGAGATTTGTGAAAAGATTAGTCTTTTGTATGGTGTAAAGGCTAAGGAAGAGTTGTGGAAATGAACCAAGGTGGACTTGGTGGTTGAAGCTTGTTGATGGAAGAGGGGTTGGTAGACAAACCAGGGGCACCTAGTCATGAGTAGGGACCTATAGGTTAGATTGGTGAAGCAAAACGCCAAAGAGGTCTTACAAGGAAAGTCCTAGAGCTAGAATTTATGATTGATTCCTCCAACCCCACTCCCTATTAGATACAAAGGAGGAGGATCAGTAGCAAATAAGAGAGGAGCCTGATGAGCTAGTAGAGGCTATAGATGCCCCTGAGGAGAGACTGGCATCTCATCCTCATGTCACTCGAGAACATATAGTGACTATAGAAGGAAGCTCATCCCATGAGCATAGAGAGTGTAATAATGTTGCATCTACCACCCTTCCTACCCATGAGAGGAGTCTTGATAGGGCACCTATTATATCTTATCAATATCTTGATTGGTGGGTTGGAGATCCAAGTGATTATATGTTATTAATCTTTTATGTTTTAATTATGTGTTACTTGTTATATCTTGTCTTGACTTATGTTATTCTTTCCCTCTTGTAGTCAGTACACAATATTGGCTAGACTTGTTCAGTTGAGTCACCTCACATGTGGCACCTCCTATGCCCCCACAATAGGTGACACAAGAAAATAATAGGTTGCCACCTAGCATAGGGTGCCATGTTGACCTATTTGATCCCTTATCCAGGTGGAAGACAACTTATTACAATGCTATGAGGACTACTATTTTATCTAGAGCTAAGATTGAGGAGGTGAGAGCTAGGGAGGAGCAGTCTATAGCTACACAATAGGAGCTTAAGACTACCTGTGATGAGCTTAGGACTACATATGAGGAGCTTTGAGTCATCCGCGTTCCTTTTGGGAGTGAGTTATAGGATTTCATACACTCAAAACTCTACTAGTTGCAAGAAAAGTTCACTAGAGTGCTGCAAACAAGGATCAAATAGATCATGAGTGTGTTGTAGCACTTGTATGTGAGGGGATAGCTAGAGGCAAGGTATGAGGCCTTTGAGATTGGATGAGATCTATGAGCTGCTCCCACTCCATTTTCTCTTGATGAGCACTAGCACCAGGCCCCAAGGAATATAGTAGCCATAGGCCTCACTAGATGTACTATGTTATATCACACCACATTTTCTAACTGTGGTGATCATGTATATAGACTTTATGATCTTCTATATATATGAGCATGTTTTATGAGTTCTTATTTTTTAGATGTCAATGTGATTTATTTAAACAATCTTGGTAATATTATTTAATAAATGTCTCCATGATCTAATTTATGTGACCTAATCATGTTTACTTAGATACAACATTTTTATTCAATGTGACATCTTAAACTAGATTCCCTTATTATCTAATTTGGAAATTAAATGCATGTAATGATCTAATTTAACATAACACACATATGATTGAATAGAATATAAAAGAAAGTAATAATTCAAGAAAATGAAGGATTACTCTGCATAATTCAAGATACCCCAAAAATATTTTTCAAGAATGAAGAAATGTGAGATCAAATAGAAAACCATTTACCTAATCTAACAACATGCTTTAATGTACATACTATTATAAAAAAAAATTAAGTGTAATACTTGCACATATGTGCAACATAAATAGGTTCTTTGAGAGGCATTTCATCCATTTCTTTTAGTGTATATGCTCCAAACCCATAGCTTTCTTCAATGATATAAGGGCCTAACAAATTCAAGCTAAAATTTCCTTTTCCTTCTAGAGTGGAATTAACATTGCATTGATTTTTATATGACACTAAATCCACTTTGTTAAATGAATGAGGAATAACATTATCGTTGTAACTATGTTGCATTCTGTTGTGCAGTTTTTTGCACACACGCCCCACTTGGAGTGGGGACCCTCTTTTTTGGTGTCTTTGACCTTTGGTTCTATTGGATTCATCATCTTAGGGTCTTGACATGTTGATCTTGCTGGCTTTGACCTTGCCTTGAGGTTTGAATTGATTGAAAATGAGTTTTTGGCCAAGTCCGGGTTTTTACTTGGATCCGGGATTTTCCAGCTCTGGCGGATTTTCCCAGACCCTAGTTCCTTGTCCGTTTCCGGCAGAATTCTCCGATTCCGGGTTTCTGCCTTACCTCGGGATTTTTCGGTCTGGGCGAATTTTCCCGGATTCTGCCAAAATCCTGATCTTCCTCATTTTCCCGATTTCTGCATTTCCACGGAATCTGTGTTTCCGCGCATTCTAGGATTTTTCGAAATTCCGCTTGGGGTTCGGGTTTCCGGATTTGTCAGAGGTGTCTTGTCGCGCATTAATGGTTGAGGTACCTTTACTCAGACGGGTATAAGGGTGGATTTAGGGCATTTTTAGTGCCATTCTAACTTCGTCGCTCCCTTGTTTTGCTCTGGTGATTTTGAATTTCCATCTGAGCTTTGCAGATTGATCTTCATTTGTTTGCGTGAGGATTGCTTCGGTGTCGGTGTTGGTGTTTTCACTGCTTGGACGTGTTTACTGCGAAGGTCACCTTTTCAAGCTCGAGTTTCTTCCGCTTTGATCCATGGTATGTAGTCATCGCCCTTTCATTTTGCTTGCATGGTGAGTGAGGGTTTTACATTGGGTATTATTTGATTTGGGTCGGCTCTTGATTGATATTGGTTTCATATTTATAGAGTCGGGGTTTGGCCCGTTTGTATGATGAAACACTATCACTCATGTCCTGTGAGTTTGTCCGTCCGTTCGGTTGCATGTGTATCCTTTAGACGGAGTTCTGGGCTTGATTGCTTGTTCTTTTGGTGTGGAATTCGCCATATCGCTCGAAGTTAGGGTTTTTCTTCAGCGTTTGGGCCCGGAGTGAAGATTTTAGTTTGTTTATGCGATTTTGTCCCTGTATCTTGTTGACTTCCCCATCTTGTGAGGATTCGAGTGCTTTAGGTAAATCCTTAGCCGATATTTTAGACCCTAAAGCTTGCTCTGGTTTTAATGGTGGAGATTTGATTATTCGATTTAGGGCATCATCGTTTTGATGTGGGAATTTGTCCTTTGCAAGTTTCTAGAACTTTGGGGACCTTTGCGCTTTGAATTTTGTTGATTGTCGTTGGTTCTGAGATCATTCGAGCTTAGGAGAGGTGAATCCCGTGATCGTTTGGGTTTTGGTTCGCGTTTTGTCATTTTTCGGGTTTCTGATGTCATCGCGGAATTTCCTCGCTGTCGGATTTTCCCTGTTTGGACTTATTCCACAGACTGGGGTTATTTCTGGAATATTTTGGGTCGTCCGCGAAAATCTGTTCCATCCGGATTTTTCTGGATTTCCTGTCTGATTGTGTCCTTTCAAATGTTTCGATGATAGGATTAATGGAATGGTTGTTTGATGCTTATTTCTTATTGCCAATGAGTGAATTCAATGATTATCCTTTGTTTTTTCATCTGCACTAATGATTTATTTAACTAATGATGCTTTGGCAGTAGGAATCAGTCTGGGTCAGATTTTTTTGAAATTTCGCCCCCACGGTATTTTCCCGGTTTGCGTGATTTTCCCGGACTATCTGATTTCTCCGGATCTCGAAGGATTAGCATTTGGCAATGGATTTTGATTGATTTATATGATTTATGCTAACCTGTCGGAGTGGAATATGAGCAATAATTGAATACTAATGATGATTTTTGGATATGCAGGCTGAATCAAGTAAACCTGCTGCTGGAAAGTCTAAGGGTGGCGCAGGGGCTTCATCTATCTCTGAGACAGAATGACTACGATTGGACATGAAGAACCAGCTTCCTGAGAGCAGGGTTTCATCTGTGTGGGCCGAGGTATCAGATACTAATGTTGGTGCTTGGCGATATGAGGAGTTTAAACAGAGAACGGTCGAGAAAGATCAGTCAGCTCTGAGACAAGGGATGATGAACTCTGGATTGGCACATGTGGGAGGGTTCCCTCCGGCAGTTCAGTGTTATGAGTTGATCTTGGAGTGCGCTCAACAATATGAATTTGACACGCAGAGAGTTGTCAGCACTGAGGGGAGAGTCTTGGCCAACTTCAGTCCGACCTCCATTGCACAGGCTTTCAGTATGCCAAATCTGCCTTCAGTCTGCGCCTTGAACATTGACACAGCCAGGACTTATTATGAGAATGAGCCAGTCAAGGCTCAGCAGATAATCAACTCTTGGCTAGAGAAGCCAAAGTCCCACCATTCGAAGTTTCCCAAATAGCTGCACAGGGTAAAATTCAGGGCAGATGTATATGATGCCATCACACTTCTGAGTAGGGTGGCAGGATTAAGAGGCGCAGGTGTATTGGAGAGTTGGATGGTCCATGTGATCACCAAAATTATTTAGGGGACCAATTATCACTGGGCAGGGCTCATAAGTGCTGAGATTGACAGACAGTTGAGAAATGTCCTGGAGGCCAAGAAATTTACGATGTCTTCATATGTTGTGTATGTGTTGGCCATCTCCTACCCATACAAGGGCCTGAGTCCGAAGGGAACAATTGGACAAGACATAATCTATGAGGTGTATCCGGAATTGCACCTTGGGCATAAGGATTATAGGAGGGCCAATGATGCATTTACAATGCACATTACCCGCACACTTCAAAATGCAGAGCACCTCAGATTATTCGATGGAGCTAAAGGACTAATCAAGAACTACGGAGCATGGTTCATCCAGTTCCCTACATTCACTTACCTCAGGATTGATGGATGCCCGGTTGCCCCTTACAGGTTGCCTCGGTATCCCACTGACCACATTGTTCTGCTGGAGGTTGTAAGACAAATGTTGTGGACGATCAAATTTAATTATTAGGAGAATATGCCATCTATCGGTGACTCACACAGCAGGGAGAATTGAAACCTATGGATTCTCCTTCCATTCGAAAAGAATGAATTTTGATATAACTGGAGAGGCTCAGAAGAAAGCTACCAGGGAGTATAGGCATAAAGAGGACTTAGAAGATTATTGGGTCAATCTCAAAGATGACCTTGAGGCGAGGAAGAAAAGATATTCTAGGTTGCCTGTGGAGGCCATTAGGCAATATAATGTTAAGCTGATTCTGGATCAACTTGATGATGGGCGGTGCGGGACCAGCTTATGAGGTTGTGAAGGATAGGCCAGCAGTGGGCATGCTTGGAATGAGGATGAGATTACAAAATTGGAGGACCTAATGGCCCCTGTCATGAAATTCACTCTTTCTTGGGTGAAGCATAAAATCTGGGAATTGGAGAATGCAAAGATAGCTTGCACTTTTGACTTGATGGGAAATCTCAATCCCATGTCAACTTCTGAAGAATCTGGGGAAGACGACCCCAAAGGGAAAATAGTGAAAACATCACCATTCAAGATCAAAGTCAGAGGTCCTAAGGAAGGGGCTAAACCTAAAACGAAGAGGAAGCCGAAGGGAAAGAGAAGATGGAAGACCCTGACAATCAGCAAGTCCTCTGATGAGGAGGAAATTGAGAAAGCTGGGGAGGAGGATGCTCCTCCACCGCCTAAGAAAACTAGAAGGATAAGGACCGCCAAGAGGAAAGATCAAGTTGCGTCGGAGGATGAACCTCCAATTGTCGATGTGGAGAGTTCCAGAGGAGAGAAAACCAAGGTCTACACAAGAAAATCAAGGACTCCCTCTCCCAAGGATGATGCACAGCACAGGGAATCCTCCCCAAAGCTACCAGTTGAAGAGCCACCAAAGTCTATTTCTCCACCACCGAGCGCACCTGAACCGGAGAATCCAGATGAGCATGAAACTAGTGGGGAGGCAGAATAGTTCAAGGAAGGAGCACTTTTCAGTGAGGCGGTTGAGCTTGAGGTGGGAAAAAAAGAAGGACACACTTCTCCGTTGGTGCAATATGAAGATTCTCCGGAGATTGACCAAGGCCGTGGATCACCAGAGCCAGAGGAGAGTATCCCTGCCAAGACTCCCTCATCGGTGCAGCAAGAGGAAGAACTTGAAGAAGTGGATCCAGGTGAGCAGCTTCCGAAGAAGGAGGATGATAAGGCAACAACTACGGAGGAAGAGAAAGTGACAGGGGAGCCAGAAAATGCTGGAGTGGAAGAAATCCGGACTGACCCTGTAGCCCCGGACTGGCTCGAAAAGGAACTTGCGAGGAAGAAGCAAGTGATTGTTGAGGACACCCCTTTGGACTGGGATGAAATGTTGTCGAAAATTGGCAAAGGAAAGAAGAAGAAGGCTGCAAAGGTCATCTCCTGGTTGGAAAGGGATGAAGCGCACAACAGGGTAGTCCACATTGCCACCCCTGCAGCGGATAAAATGAGGGAGGATATTACAAGCCAGGACTATAATGTCCAGACAATTAACCTCAGGCCGGCCTCCATGGAGCAAGATATTGAGGAGTTTGAGGGATCCAGCGCCGTAATTGTGGATAGGTTGAAGAAGGAGACCCAAACTAAACATGAGCTAAAGAAGGAGAATGAACGGTTAAGGAAGTGTTTGGAGGAGGTTATGAAACCTTTGCAGTCACTTCACCCTTCTTCATCTACTTCCCCTGGCTTTCTTCCTAAGGAGACAATTTCTGGGATTGAGAAATTGAAGGCCTCTGCTCAGGCTGCCACAGACTGGTTAATGGGTGTACAAGCAAAAGGAGATGATTCTATCAAGACAGTTTTATCTGTAGGAAAGGATGCAGTCCGGGCAAAGGAGCTGTTGGAGTATACTGCTGTCTCAGGATAAAAATGACATGGATCTCCTACTGCAGAAGTCAAGGGTTGTCATGGGACATGGAAGAGATCAATTGGTCAAAGATGGAATCCTTCCTTCCTCCAGGGTGGATGAACCATGGGAGTGGTTCGAGGCACTGCAGATCAGGCAGAAGGATTTGAAGAAAATTCTGAAAAGAAAGAAGCAAATTGATGGTGAGCTTACTGCGGTCTATGATGGATGCATTGCCTTCTTTGAGGTAATGACAGGAAGGAAGAAGATAGCTCTGAAATACTTGAGTCTAGAACAATTGAGGGAGTGGTGGCATGAAATTTATGCCCCGGATTCATATGGAGCTGTCACCGGCCACCTACTTGATGATGCAACCACCCACATGGCAGTGATAGACAGATATATGGCCAGCAGGGAGGATTGGAACAAAATTGTTGACCAGTCCAAGGAGGAAATAGATTCCATTAAATGCCGACTCAGGGTTTTGCCATTGCCACCTATTGCTGAGTTGGAGGGAATATTCTTAAGGGTCCAAGGGTCACCTGGGCAGAAGAAGGATAAAGGGAGCAGCAGTTAATGCTCATTTTGAGATTTGTGCTTCCCTATTACCATGGGGCATGCATTGGACCAGACTTCCTTGGGACTGTGTCAGAACCGACTTGGATGATGGCATTTAATGTGTGCCTTAGTTCGTTTCCTTGGCTGACCTGTTTTGGCGGTTTTGATTATTTTGTAAAATATTTGGCTGGGCCGACATGTCTTGAAATTACCGTTATAAGTTGGCATTCTTGCCTCATTGTAAGATTTAGACATTGGTTAGCTAAGCGAGTAATAGAGATAAGCAAAACTGATAGTTAGAATTTCTTGAAGTATTTTCTTGGAAGCAAATCTTTGTATGAAGCAGTTGAATTGATGCGGGAATTTGGTGATTAATACAATTGGAACATTGTGGTTTTCTGTTAAGGATCATGTTATTTCATCTTGCATGGTTATTGTTGTTCCATCTTTTAAATTGCTTGAAGATTTAGGGTTTAATGTTAGGAAATAGATTAGTTTTGATTGGATAAATGATAACATGATTTCATGTTTTGGAATGTTTGTAGCTATCTCTGGTCTATACTCCCAGTAACTTTCTGATTGTAGTAGGCTGGTGAAGTCAACCTGGACCGTATATTCAATGTGCTTAAGTTCGATTGTAGATGTATGTCTATGATTTAAAAATCTGTATTCCTCAGAAGATTGCACCGTTCTTGTAAGATTGCCTTGTGGGTCGAACAAGAATTGGTTATTTGAGATAGGTCCATTCCAAATATATGTGATTTGCATTGTTTGTCCTCTCAGTAGTTTAGATCTTATCACTTTCTTACATACATCTTTTGCTATTTCTTTATTATTGATTAGATTTAGGATCTAAAGATCATCATATTGTCGAATCGATAGAATTGAAAGATCTGGTTGCTTGTAGTAGGTCCGTTGTGATTACCCGGTTTCACATTTTATGAAAGTTGTTTAGCCATTGTTATGACCTAACACCGAGAGACCTTAGGGTGATTTTTAGTGATTTATTATTGAAAATTATCTTTCAAGAGATAGAATACTATTTTTTATCTAAGTTGTTCTTGGAGTCACGAGAAAACACCATCAACAGTTGGCTAGAGGGGCTTGAATAGAGCACGCTGGATCATTTCTTGAACACCATCTCTCGGAGAGATACAAGAGAAATACGGATCTACCGGAGGATTCACGGGGATTCTGATTCCACGCTAGGTCAAGGAGGACCCGAGAAAGGGGAGAATCATCATCACCCATCCCCTCACCAACATCGTCTATATCTTCACATCCTGAGGTGGAGGCTATACCCATTCCTGAGGCCGTTCCTGTTCAACAACCTCAGCCTATCAATAATCAACCTCAACCGCCACCCCCACTTTTACCAATGGCTTTCCTTGCTAATAACCCATCGCCCCTATTCTTCCAAGCCTATAATGTTATGCCCAAAAACCCTGAGCACTTCTGTTCAAAATTTCATGTTAATGACCCAAACAGGACTACTGAAGAACACCTAAGGATTTTTCAAACATGTCTCAAAGATAGGGGAATAGTTCATGAGGACGTTGCATGTAGGTTATTCCCTTATTCACTAGGAGAAGCCTTTTACTGGTACAACCATCCCCCTGCCGGTTCAATCCTTAATTGGAATGATCTTGAAAAGGCCTTTTTATAGAAATTCAGAATTCCCATCAGTGCTAATGAGCTATACCTGCAATTCATCAAGGTTAAGAGAGAGGTTAATGAACTGATAGCTAGTTTCAATAATAGGTTCCACCATGCATTCACCAGATTACAAGACCCATATGTTTTGGATGATGGTACTGCCCTGGGGTATATTATGAAGCTCTGGATAGCCTAACAGCAACCTTTTTGAAATGGAGATCTAAGCCTCCAGGTACCCTGACTGATGCTTATACAGAGGCTATCAAGCTTAGTACAGATCTGAGACAACACCTGACCGGGCCATTACCTTCTCTGGGACTAGTTGCACATCCTAACTAGATTCAGGCAGTAAATCAAGCCCTCACCAATCATACCCCAATTATGAACCCAGTTCCCCAATTACCTATGGTACCACACCCTGGTCATCCCATGAACCAGATCTCTCCTATGACAAACTTCCCTCAATAATAAGTCAATCAGCCCATGTATCAGACACATCAGAATAGCTTCCCTGCGTATCTGCAGAATTCTGAGGTAATGCATCAGTTTTTGGGATCCACCACAATGCCTATTCCCCCTCAGAATAACCCGAATCAGATCCCTTACCAAGATCCCAATAGGGAGAGAATTGATGAAATGGCTGAGCAAATAAAGAAGTTAAATCTAGAGGTGACTTACTTAAGAAATTAGAACAGTCAACTACAAGCTGCCCAGAAGGGAATGCAATCTAATCAGAATAGAGAGTTTTCACAAGGACAAAATTTTGACAGGGGACAACATAATGACAGAGGGTTCTACAATGACAAGGGATATAACTAGGATAGGGGGTACAACAATGACCGAGGTTTCAATAATGAAAGGAGGCAAAATTTTGATAGAGGCCAAGGAAGTGGATTAGGATTTGATAAAAGGCCGCCACAAGGGTAGAATAGAACTTGGAATACAGGCCCTAATAATGGAGGAGTTCCCACCCCATTGGATCAACCTACCAATCAGATTGTTAATCAGTCTGCAAACCAACCAGTCAGTCAAGATAAGCCTCCTAACGGTGTATACCTGGCTGAAGCGGCCTTATCAGGGTTGTGCAGACTCCACAAAATGAGCCAGCATTCAGAATTGGAGTGTCCAGAGTTCCAAACTACTGCCTCCATTTTTCAATATGAGGTAGAGAATAATGTGAATGGACAGGAGATGGTTCCTTATAATTCCTATGATTCTCCTGTGCTGGTATTGAATCATGCTCCTTTTCCAACCAGCAACGAAAATGTGCCAGAAGAACATGATTCTCAGGAAGTCGAAACATATCAGATTTGTAATTGAGATGAGGTTGCTCAGCTATTCAATGAAGAAATGAATGACAATGGCCCCCTCGATCAGGAGGAAGCTTATGATGAAGAAGTTCAGATGTTTCAGAGACAAGGATTGAGGGATATGCCTCACAGACGTCCATAGCCTGGAGGACCTTTCACCACCTCCATTCCTCCCAACAACTTCAGTACCCCTCCAGATCCTAATGCTAGTAACAATCCATCCTATCCACATGTCTCCAAGCAGTACTTTTCGAAGGACAGATAGTCTCAAACTGAACCACATAAGGAAAAGGTTGTTCAAGCTAGCAAGGATAAGGTGGAGGAACCATCTAAGGAAGTCTCTACTGATATGAGTGAGGAGCAGATGGCTTCATATGTTGTAGAGGAATTCAAGAAACTAAAGGTAAACCTTTCTGCATTTGAGTTATTAAGATTTCCTACAATTAGGAAGGCTGTTTTAGGCACCTACGATGCAAATTCAAAGTTATTGGATAAGTCTCCTAGTGAATATGTCGGCCAGACTTCCAGTTTTTAGTCTATGAACACACAAAATCATACCCAAATTAGGACCAACCCACCTCCGGGAGATAAAGGAAAAGAAAAGGACATAACTCAAGTGGCCCAGGTGGACACTCAGCCCACCTTGTTTCAAGGAAAGATAGAAACTCCACCATTTCTGATATCAATCCGAATCTTTGGTAAGAACCTTCACAATTGCTTGTTAGATTCTGGTGCTTCCACCAACGTGATGCCTCTTGGAGTTTGTAGGGCTCTAGGAATTACACCTGTTGATTCTCAGAAGAAGGTCACTCAGTTAGACAGAACTGAAGTGAGTGTGGTAGGAGAACTTAACATGATCTAGATGCAGATAGCCTCTAATCTAAGAATCCAACAGGTTATTAACATTCAGGTAGCTGATATTCCTGATGCATACGGTTTGATCCTAGGACGGGACTTTACCAAGGCTTTGAATGGGTATGTGTCTACTGATCACTCTCACATGTGGCTTCCATGGAAGGGAGTACCTAATCAGATCTGAATTGAGAGAGAACCTCAAATGAAG
>VDFB02131853.1:0-20976 GCA_007258455.2 Sequoia sempervirens | reverse complement strand
TGAATTGAAACTTGTATGATGATTTCCTAGATCAATTTCCCTTGTCAACGAATGATAGGAGGAACGGATTGGTCCTAATGCGAGGGAAAATCCTGGGGGAAGGGTTAGTGTATAATTGCTCCAACATTGCCGATGCTAGGGTTCCCCTCACTGGCTTGGAAATTTTTAGATTGTGGTACAGACAGAGGAATTTGCCTCACCCTTTTTCAAATGGATGGATGTATGATATGGGGAAGCTGGTGGTACCAAATGTATTCCCTGATGTAGACCTGCTTAGGGCAGTGGCTGCAAGATATGACCCTGTTACACGGATAATCAAGGACAATGATGGAAAGGTTCTATTGAGCATTAATAGAGAAGAGGTCCAACATATTTTTGAGGTCCAACATATTTTTGACTTGAGTGAACTAAGCGAGACTTGGTTCCTATCAACCTTGAGGAAATGAAGCAGGAGTATGCAAAGATAAAATCTCTTTTTAGAGCAAGGTTGCTTCCACCTCATGTGGCTAGGGCAGGAGGTTCAAAATTTCATATCAGCCCCAGTGACCAGGAACCTTTGAAATTAAATTATTTTGCAAACCATTTCTTGGCCACTTTCTATTCTTTATGTTAGATTTTGGGTTTCAGTCCTGGTACAGTAATGCCCATTGCTTATATGTTCATGGGGGTGTAAATACAACACCCTAACTTCTCTGTGACCTATGACTTCACTTCTTTCTTGGATGAGAGGATGCATGAAGGGCTGTCAAAGGTGCAAAACAATGATACCGACACTCAATTCTTTTGGTATTCTATGCTAATGCATATGTTTTTGTTTAAGAATACCGACTTTTTCTCTGAGAGGATGAAATTAAGGCAATCCGTTGATGGAGAAAGATTTCCAGTACAAATATGGGCTGCAGATTTATCTTGTAATAAGGAAAGCATTAGTTATGTGCAATTTAATAATTGTTTTGCTTCCAGATTAAAGGCTAGATTAATGGTGAATATACCTAGGATCCCAGAGGAATTACATGATTTCCTCAAGCCAAAGGAGAGGAAGACAAAATTGAAGGTTTACCATAACTAGGGTGACATTATCCCATACCTAGTTAGCACTGTCTTGAGAGTATATGGTTTTCAGGGAGCCCCTCATATACTACCATACAATGTGCCACCAAAAGTGGGATTTTCAGAAGTTATGTGGCATATAGGTTGTATTCATGAGGACAACCTCACTAGAAGGGGTAAGGGAACATTTTTCCCAGATTATACAGTGGTGTCTGATTTTGTATTTTCAAAGGGAGGCTGGACACATTTTGATAATTTCTTTGATGATTACCATTTGAGGTGTGGACCAAAGCGCAACATGATCCTAAGGGTTTCTTTGCTCTTTTCAGACAAAGAATAAAAGCTGGAAAATTTGTGCATGAGTTCAATTTCCCTGATGACTTGATTAGAAATGAATTTGATTTGAATAGATAGGAGTTGAACAAGGAGAAATGGATAGCTTATGGTAAGCTACTAGATGTTGTGCACAAAATGGATCTGAAATATGATCCATTGTTGGAGTTCAGTCCCCACCATAAGAAAATTAATTTTCTGATGGGAAACTTCAAGGAAATTATGGGCACATTGAGGACAAAAAAGGTAAATTTAGAATTGAGTCTGGGTGTACAAGAGCAAGGTTCCAGACCAATTGAAACAAGGCCAACATACCAGCCTACGGAAATGTGTCCCATTTACATGAGGAAAAAGGATAGTAGCAGTGATGAAGAAGAAGTGGACAAAAAAAGAAAACAGATTATGAAAGTGCCTCCACAACCAAGTCCAAAATTCAAAGTGCATGGGGCAATCAAAATTATTGATTTAGAATCATCATTGGAAGACAATCCCTCATCACCACCATTCGAGCCAAGCCCTAAGAGGCAAATAATTGATCAACCATAGGAGGATTTGATGGATGAGATTATTGTTATTGATCAAGACATGCAAGTTGGTATGCCTTCCCCTCCTAGGCTAGCTGAATTAGTTTTATCTGATTTAGATATGAAAGGTAAAAGTGTACAAGATGCAAGAATGGAGGCATGCAAGGAGTTTCTAGATGACAATACATTTGTAAAAACTCCTGTATTCTTGCAATTGGTATGGAGGATGAAGTTTGAAGAGTATCAAGATAAATGTAGGCAGAGAAGAGAACTAAGGCCTGACAGGTCAGACCAGGAGAATGATGAGGAGGTAAAAGATGAATTAATGGAATAATTCAAGAACATCACTCCTGAAGAAGGAAGAAAACTGGTGAGTTAGGTTGGTGTATTAATTCTTCCTGAATGAGACATTGTAGATGCAGTAGCCTTTAATGCTATTATGAAGTCTAAGAATCCCTTTCAAGACTTTGAAGAAGAGGTCAAGGCAACATTGCAAAACTTTGCTTTCAGTGAGGAATATGAAACTCTGGCAATTTGGGCATAGGCCCCACAAGGGAGAAAACTATATGTTTTTGATATTAATCCAAATTTCAAGGGAGGATTGATAATAAAAAGAGCTTCAGAGACCTCAACCACTGAGGCCACTAATTTGACTATGAATGTGGCCAAATTGGCCCAAAAGACTACTGAAAGGGAGGAAGCTGAAAGGAAGAGATTAATAGAAAAATATAACCTTTTCATTGAGTACAACAAGATGCAACAGAAAAATGTTGAGTTGCAAACTGAAGTGGAGAGGTTTAGGTATAAGCAGATTGGGGAGACATCAAGTGCTCCAGGAACCAGTACATTACCTTCCACAGTAGGGTTAGTGCCTCTTGCTTCTCCAATTGTTTCCACACTAGGATCTCCAAGTCATAATCCTGTCCTCACCCTTTCTTTAGAGGAAGTTGAAGAAGAAACAAAGTGCTCTGTCGATCCTACAAAGAAGTAGCTCTTGCAAAAAATTGATGAATTGTAGGCATCATTAAAGAAAAGTGAGGAGGGATCTCTCTTAAAGAAAAAGGAAATTGTTACTACTGTTTTGAGGCATTTAAATGAAAAGGTTGATAGAAAATTGCTATCTATACATTCTTTATATTCTTTGCTATTAGTAGCAATAAAGAATATTGATAGGGATCAGGAAGTAGTGATACCAATAATTGAAAATTGGATCCCGAGGGCTAGTGATCTGGATATCATGTATAAGGCCTCAAGGTTTGATATAAATAATAAGCCCCAATAATTAAAGCCTACTCATGTGTTAGTAAAATCATTGCAAGGTTTTTAGACCTTACCAGATGACTTGAGTAGGAAGATTAGGGAGCTGGTGAATAATTTCAATGATTGGGGTAACACATTGTTACTTGATATAATTGATGAGCAGGGGAAAATTAGGTCATTTCAAAAATGGTAGGATCAAGCAAGTGAGGCCATCAATGATCGAATCAATTCAATTTTTGATGAATCAAACTATGATTTTTTGGTGAGCTGTATGGACAAAATCATTAGTACCAGCTCATTTTTGGAATCTTCTGAAAGGGACACGAATCAAGTAGTGGTACAATACACACCTTATAATACCAAGGTGGATGAGGTAATTAATTTTGACTGGCCGACTAAT
Source organism: Sequoia sempervirens (assembly GCA_007258455.2). NCBI lineage: Eukaryota > Viridiplantae > Streptophyta > Pinopsida > Cupressales > Cupressaceae > Sequoia > Sequoia sempervirens. Next base: position 17,409 of record VDFB02131853.1, on the reverse strand, counting down.
GATGAGTACCAAAATTGGGTAACTAAATATTTTATTGAGGAGGAGTAAAAGGAGTGAACTACTAACAGGTGGAATATCAGATGCTGTGGTTGCAACGGTTCCAGTTTTGTGTTGACAACTTTCTCGGTGCGGTTTTCTTGTGGTTTTTTGCATCAATGTTCCTTAGCTGATATGATGAACAAGAATACTTTTTAAGGTGGTGGCTATTGTAAAAAAATTTGGAATATCACCAGGTGCTCCAATTGACTGGTGACAGGTGTAATTTCTGGCCCGGTGCTTGTTTGCTCCTTCATTTTCTATAAGAAGGATTTCAAGGCTAGAAGTACGGGTTAGCAAGTTATATAATTTTTGTTGAGTCTAGGTGAAGTTGCAGAGCGAATTGTAAAGTCTGATGGTTTTAGAGAAATGCAATTTAGGTTTTGAGTCATTTTGTAATAGGTTTTGGGTTCATAGAGATTTAATGTTGTATATCAGTACTAGCATTTGAGTTGAAATAAAAATTTGAGCTCATGTCTCTCTATTGTACATGCATATCTGAACTTTGAATGAAATAATTAAGGGTTGTTTTATCCATCTCACTGTTGTGGTGTGTATGATTCTATTTTAGCTTTAATTCAAGGAATTAATTAAAATACTTGAATGGGATTATAGGCGGATATGTGCTGTATAAGGATTTGATAAGTAGTCCTTGGTTAGAATGCATACTGATGAAATTGTAATGCAATATTGTCAGGGATCTTATATGTGATGCATTAAATCTATTATAAACCTCTAGATGCTTATGAATTTGACTCCTGCAATGGATATATGGAATTGATCTAAGTTGTAATTATTAGTGTAGTTCAATATTTGTTTGCCTTTGCCTAGAGCTTGCTACAAATTGCAAATCATTGACTATCTTATACAATGGATTGTGTTTAGTTATCTCACACTCTAGATAGTTGATATTGTCTATGAACAACCAATTCTAGTTGATATTATCTTATCGTGTTGAGCTATTAAGTAAGATCATTTGCTATTGTTAATGTTGTTTATAATAATGGTGAAGAGGTTGTAAACACATTAAGGGATCACCCTCCCGGGTCTTGTAGAGCCCGAAGTGTAAGAGGCTTTTAAAGTTCTCGTCAGTTGGTCCAGGTCCTTCGAGCTTCCTTCGATTGAAATTGGAAATTCCATAGGTAGATTAGAAGACAAACCTGGTTACATTGTAAAAAGAACCACATACACGTCAACCATTGAACAACCACCTCTACAAATGACTTTTTAATCTTTTATGATCACATAAAACATAAAACAGACTAATTTCAAGGTTGTTAACATCACTATTGAAATGTTTTAATTTTTTGACCTTTCAAACATTAAAAAGTACATCATTAAATTAATTATGTAATGGCATAAAAATTAAAAACATCATTAATTAATTATGTAACCACATAAGTCGAATATAATTCTATCAAGAAATTAATATCAAATAGATAATATAATCACATAACTTATACATTTCAATGTCATTGATCTTCTTCTTCATCCAACTCTTTGTCTGTATCATCTGATCTAGATTCAACATTGTAAGGATTGGTTATATCATCATCATCATCATCTATATTAGTTTCAATAATGTTATCATCCACACGGATATCATCTTCATGAACATTAACTCCTACATCATCATGATCTAGTTCCTCCTCTTCGACATCTTCGTTAGGGACATCATCAACTAATTGTTGATCCTGATCATCATCTACATCATCTTCTAGTTCTTCAGTATCTTCTTCTTCCACCATATTATACTTTACTGGCCTTCCTCTTGGATTATGTCTAACAACAAATGACCAACCCGGTTTACCTGGAACCTCTGAGTAAAATACGTACTCACATTAGCTTGGAAGAACATAGGGCTCATTTCTAGCTCGCTTGATCAACCTTGTATTAACCATGGTAAATCCATTATCATGTTCTCAGGATCATTTTCATTCAATCGTAGCCTATACCATAGGACGGCGAAAAAAATTAATTTGAAGGACTTAAAGTCACACTCAAGTATATCATCCAAAATCCCATAGTATCAATTTTCTGAGATTCTGGATGTATGTCGCTTCTACATGAAACATTAGTCACCTGAAAGACTACAATTATACCAGAATCACAAGTTTTCTTCATATCATCCAACATTTTGATTCAAAATTTATGACCATTGCACCACATAGCCTTGTGGTGTTTCACCTAATATGTCAAGCATGCTTAAAGTGTGCAATATCATCGGTGATAAACATATTTATTCTTGGCTGAATGTATGTAAAGAAAACAATCTCAAGATATATATACATCAATATACTTGAAAATAATTAAATAATATGGGTGATTAATATATTTATACGTACCTATTTATCTCTTAAACCATATGCTAAATCAATTTCCTTTGTGTATTGGAATCTCCATTATGATGAGCTTCTTTAACAACTGAAGCCACACCTTCCCATGTTAATGCACGACTAGATTGTTGAAATCATTCAATCCATACTATCATCCAATCAAGATTGTTGGCGACGTACAAATGTAGTGCATCCCACTCTTGACCAACTATATAAAAAAAAACTAAAATTCACAAACGACGTATAATTAGTTAAATACCACAACATATGGCCTTAATTTATAATTGATGTATATTGAAGAAGATTAAAAATTAAATAAATTACAATATACAAAACCATATGTAAAATGTATTCCAATTAATCCATGACCATCTTATAATTATCTCACTTTCCTCAATGTACTTTTCCCCATCATGTACTCCCCTTCGAATTTGTTAATGGAGTTGGGATCCCAAATGCGATATACATGAATCTTTACTACAAACTTAGGAAGATATTCACTAATGTACCATGGTCTGGTATACCATATATCCCTCCACCATAGAACCCTCAGGGTGTGCTCTTTTTCTAACCAAATCTTTCAAAAATTTCAAGTGTCTCTCAACCATCCACATTGACCTTGTGTGTACAGGTCCACACAATTCAATTTCCTCAACTTGGTGTATGAGGTAGTGTTCTTGTGCATTGAAAAATGTTGAGTGAACTGCTGCATTTGCATTAGGCAGGAATTTTTCTCTTCCAATAATTTATATCTTCTTTATGAATTTCTTTAGATGATATGCATCTACAAGTGATTCAAGGCACAAAATATATTACTTGAGATTTAACAAAATATACAATATATTACATAACAAGTAAAACAAATGGAAATTATAAGATCTATACAACGAATTGAACAAATATCCCTACTTACTTCATGTATTTTCTAAGATCATATATAACTTGTTTGACATTGTCGTCGAAGTTGTCTGGGAGAGATAGAGGTAGAATGTACTGCAACAATTATAAAATGATCTTTTCATTATTTTTCCAAAGTAGTAAACATAATACCTTGAAAATACATGCATTATACAAGTGTATATAATATATCGAGAATAATTACCTTAATGAAGGTATGCCAATCTCTTTTTCATCCACGACCCAAAATTCACCTTTCTTTGTTATTATATTGTTTATGTTTGCAACAAATCGTGAGGAAATCAAATTTTTCATATGACTTCTTTTATAGCAGCGCTTTCTTTGCTCTATTAATAACCAAGGAAGGGAACTTATATTAATTTGGTCTCCATCGCTATTTAATTAAATGACATTTTTCATTGCATGATTGGCTTCCTGAATGTCACTACAAATTTTGACAATTTTTTCTTTGTCATGCCTTCCATCCAATATTTTCCATAATGTTTCTGTTATATTCTTTTCGATATGCATTGTATCAAACAAATGTACAATTTGTAGCTACTCATAGTAGGGCAACCTACTAAATTTTCTGGGATAACTTTTCAGTCCCTGTGGAAGCCGGCCATTAATGCCTTGACGACCTTCATGAAGCATATAAGTTAAACAAATTAACAATGAAAATCATTGTCAATTACAACATGAGTAAACACAACACAATATAAAAATATAAATTCAAAACATATCATATATGATAGATAAACAATTTGATCCGATGTATAACCTTGACGATTAATTCTATTATATTCCAACTTCCATAGGCGAGGTGTCATTCTTCGTGGTTTTGATGTAGTCTCCTCTTTTCCATTGAAAAGATGTTTTTCAGTAGTTCGATACTTATGATTTCTATGGAGGAAGTGCCTATACTCATCAAACACCTGCTTTCCTAAACTTGTTGAACGACAAGATTTCATCTTTGGACCACAAATTGGATATGCAAATTTTCCCTTTGTTTGAAGATCTGAAGATCATATATAATTGGATTAAATATGTCAATTTTTAAAAATAATATATAATGAATAGATTATTTTAAAAACATGCATGATATCTACTTCATCAAATTAAATATTGTTAAAGTGCAGTCGAACGTTATAACATACCACAAAAATGTGTTAGCCCTGGGGCATCATGAATTGTCCATACAAGCATTGCATGGAATTGAAATTGTTTTTTTCCTATTGGTCTAGAGATGTCATACATAGTGACGCCATTCCATATCTTTAGTAACTCGTCGATAAGAGGCTCAATATATACATTTATATCTTAAACTTGGTACTTACCTAGTTGAATGAACATAAACATTACATAATTATTATAACCATTTTACTGCAATATATATAAATTAATGTATATGACTATTGAATGAAAAAAATATAGGTCATTATGCAACAAATAAGACAAATGAGATGCTACTACGTTAAAGAAAATTGATGTAAACAAATACCTGGAACAATCATTGAAAACATTATGTGCTCCCTCTTTATTGACATCCATGGAGGAATGTTATTGTTGATTAAAAAAATAGGCCACACTGAGTAAATAGATCTCAGCTCTCCAAATGGATTGACACCGTTCGCTCCAAATGAAAGCCTGAGATTATGAGGTTCTTCTTTAAAGTGTGACCATTTTTCCTCTATGTCCCTAAATGCAAAACCATCTGTAGACATTTGAAGAATGTCATCTCCACTTCTATTCTGTGCATGGTAATCCATAAATTGCGCTAAGCTTTCGCACCTAAATAATCATTGCATACGTGGAATAATGGGAATATAACGAAGAACCTTGCGAGGCACCTTTTTTGTTAGTTGATCTGTTTGATATCTACTGATATGACATTCCAGGCATTCTATTGCAAATTCCTATTGTTTATGATATATAATATGATCATTGGGACATGCATCTATTCTTGATACTCCATTCCGATATCTTTCATAATGGCACATAAATCTCGGTATGAGCGAGGTAAAATATTTGACGGTGGTAACAAAAATTCACCAATCAATCTACAACAAAAAATAAATTGTTCATATAAAGAATATTAGTGGTACATATTTCATCCTTTATTTACTACTGATGAACTAACAACAATTAAAATAGATGAAACAAGATGACATATATGACATATCTTAACATCCATGAGATTGCTATGTTTGATAAACCATTCATAACCTTCAAGTTCAACAACAAAAATACAACAGAGAGAAGAGTTGTTTGGGAGCCTTCATAAAGGGGCTCGTATGCCTTCTCAAGTACAGGTAAATCATGAACATCATCAAAGTCATCTTGATCATCATGGTCAGCTCTGCCACTAAATGTTTCATGGATCAATGTATTTGTACCATCATCTTCAACTGTGTTTTCTGGCGCATGATCATCTTCTTCCATAGGATCATTAACTTCATCTTTGATATTCACAAATCCATGTTCGTCCGCTTGAAAAACCACATTCTCTGGGCCGTGATAATCCATATCATCTGCGCTAGGGTGCCCCACCTTTATAATAATGATAGACACAAATAAACCATGATCATGATCAAGTGATTATATATATATATATATATATATATAAAATGTTAAAACGATATAAACATTTACAAATTCAATCAATATAAACACATATAATGAACAACTTACCAATGGACGATAATCATGCCTCCTTCAACGTGACCATGCTACCTACAATGTTTCTCAGTTGTTGTGATTAAAATTCGTCTCGTCTTTAAGCCCTTGCAATTATTGCAAGGACAATAACATTTCCCATCACCCTTTGTTTTCAATCTAGCCCACAATCTATCAAGCATCTCTTCATTTTGTTCTGGATTAATATTATCTGACATGATTTTTCTTTACCAAGCTTGACTATTTAGATTTTCAAAAAATATCAAACTCACTCCAATAATTTTTATTCATAGACAGGTAACATAATCTAATAATTCTGATATTTTACACCAAAAAAATTTGGCATGCAACCACCCCTGCAAAAGAGAAGATAGTTTGAAGTTAATGACCCCAAAAAACACTTTAAAATGTTAATTCCAAAAATTATTAAATTTTGATTTTACTATGATTTCCAACCGTTAAGACTCCTAAAATCAGAATATTGAACTTGATCGCAAACTTCCTACAATGATGGAGGTAGTGAGCTAGTAAGAGCAAGTGACCAATTCCTAAGGAGCAACAAGTCAGAATCATCATTGCTAATGTCAATATAGATTTATCCTTTTAATTAAAGATGCAATGTGTCACTTCTTATGACGAGCTTATCCCTAGGGCCCTCAACATTGAGAGAGCCCTAATAAAAAACAAAAAAAGCATTGGTAAGAGCATGATTAGGGTACAAACCCTAGGCCTCCATAGAAACATAAACAATAACTATAGCGCATTAGTGAGGTTGCAATACTAGAAAGATTGAGACATTGTAGGTAATAAAAAAATCTTGCAATCTAAAGATTGTAGCCAATAACAAGCACACTATGTAGCTTAGTGACATTTGTAAATGCAATCTACGGTTAGAAGAATGATAGTCACTTGAGATGTGACAGTCAAAAAGAGGCTGGCAGTGACAAGATAATAAAGCTCAAACCTTGCATAGTAAAGTGGAGATTTTAACGGTGAGTTTCCTTACCCCTTGCTGACCTTAAGGGTTTTTCAAATGCTTTTGGTAGTGGTAGACAAGGAAAATGCAATTAGGGAATGACTGTCCAAATGAAGTAACAATGGTAATCATAGGTTCAATGTTTCTTCTTAGCCATTAATGTATAATGGAGGTAGTGGATTGCATGTTTGAGCGGTGTTTGAGACTCATCAAAGATGGGAGAATAGTGAATAATACCTTGTGGACTGTGAAGTAGTGTCAATAAGGTTGAAGGATCTTAAGAACTATAATACTATGAAACAATGAGTCCCCTGTAGTAAGTAGGCAGTCTATAGGGCATAGTTTGATTTTATAGAAGGATGCTCATGAAAGGAATCTTCAAGTGATAGTGAGTGAGCTGTTTGAGATTGCAGCTGAGGGTGCAATACCCAGTCTTAAAGGAAGTTAGCAAAGCAGTAAATGTGCAAGAAAATCAAATCGTACACAACAAACAATTCACAATGTTATCTTGCATAATGCCTTGAGTTTGAAGACAAAAATCTCATTGTATCTTCATGATGAAATTGGTGACCTTAATGGTAAATCACTGGCAACCATGATTTTAAAACATGCTATTGTGCTTATGGAGGAAACATTTTAAGCAAGACAGTGAGTGGTGGCTTGGAACAATGGCAGGTATGAAGGACTTGCTTTATATGTATACTATGCAGTCTAGCTTAAGACACCGTTCTTAGAAGAGATTGAAGGTGGATTATGGAACTCAAGGGTTACTATGAAAAGGATTAAAGCAAAGACTGAGATCTATTTAAAAACCACGGTCATGAAGATATTAAAGATGTCAGATGCAAAACCCTAGTAGCTAGAGTAATGAATACAGTGCCAAAGATGATAGTGTGCTAGGGCAGATTTAGGAGATCTCCACATTATCTAATTACAGGGAAATACATCATTTTTTTTTTAATTAAAAGAAATCATTCTAAACCCTATATAGGATACATGGATACTTCAAAAGCCTCTAAAGGAATTTGAGATTATGCAAATATATGTCAAGTAACATTCATAAGGTTTAGAAAATCTTGATCACTCTCTAGAATAGCCCATTAAACATGGGTTGTGCTTGAATGCACTACATAATTGATATAACACAACCACTCTGCATATAAACTAGAGTTATAGGCTCTTTATTGCAGCAAGAGGTAATCACTCTTCGATCATGCTATAATTACATCCTAACCTGTTAAACTTGAGACAACCTGAATGCACCCAATGATGATTGACACCTACATTATACAACCTGAATTAACTACATTATATGAGTGCCTCCATTTCTATCACAACATAGCTACATTAAACTTGGGTCACACATGAATGCATCATGTATTTGTTATAGCACAATTGTGCCACATGACCAATAGAGTTATGGATCACATAATTACAGTCACAAGAATCTATTCCTTGGTTGTGATCTTATGGTGATTCCACAGAACAAAATTTGGACTTGAAATTCTGAAAACCCTAAACCTCTAAAAATGAAATATGATGAGATGTTGCTTTAAAATATGATTTTCAAACCCGGAACTACAAATCTAACTTCACAATTGAATTATGCAAAAAGACAATGACTACCCTCAACCTGGCAATATCTTCTTGAATTTTTTTTGATTTTTCCCAAGAAAATTGTCCTTAGTTCTCCACAAACTGTCTCAAGTAGAGCAAAACATTGTCGCAATAAATCAGGCGCGAACTCACTTTTCTTTATGTCTGCCATAATTTGATTTTTTTCTATTTTTCATGTTTGTTGAAAATTCGACGAAAATGATAGCCAACATTTCGACGAACCCTAGGTTCGTCGAAATTTTGACAAACCTTGGGGGATAAACTTTCAAAAAATTGAAAATTACACATCAAATTTTACAAGCACCAGACGATACATCAAATTATACATATTTCGTCAGACAGTTTCATCGGATTTTGTAGTCAAATGAATTAGTGTGATGTTATCTATGTTTTGGGAAAGGTGTTCATGGTTTGGTGCTCTGGAAGATGAGTTTCAGAGTTGTGTGTGTTTATGTAGTCTGGATGGACAAGTGGAAGGTGTTATGTGTATGAAGGTTGTTGCACTTGTTGTGGATGAATATGAAGGTATTTGAGATATGTTCTTGTGCATGGTGAAGTGTGTTATGTGGTCTGCATGTTATCTTCTCATTGCAGAAGTGTGTACTTCAAAGTTCATTTGTGTTTTCATTAGGTTTGGCCGACCTGGTGTCTACACTTCATATAGAGAATAATTATCAATTAAGGAAGCATGTGTTTGATCTGAGATATTGTTTTGGGTCATGGTTAAGTTATGGTTTGGTCTGCTCTCATTCCTTTTCACTGTGGGAATGTTGAGTTGTCGACCTAATTTGAATTTGTAAAATGAAGCGTGTGTAGCCAACCTTGGAGGAAGTTTCTAAGGTTGAAGATGGTATAAATAAAATTCGAGATGTTGTGAAATGATAGATTAGATGAGCCACAAGTTTGTGAAGCAGAGTTGTGTGAAAAAGAGTTGAGACAACAATACTTTAATGTGCTAGATTCCTGAAAGTAGTGAGCTGATGGTGTCTGCAATCTTTTGATCAAGGCTATGGATGTGTGTAACTTGTTGTGGTGGATCTTTTCTGTTATCTTTTGTATATGTAGGTAGTGAGCCTCTTTGTATTCAGTTTTGGAATTACTTTATATTGTGAGTTAATCCTCACCATGGTTTTTCCCTTATTGGATTTTCCATGTAAATCTGGTGTCTCTTGTGTTGATATTGCTTTCTATTATCTGCATTTCATATTCACACTTAATAACAGATTAAAGTGGTTGTAAAGTTGATAAATGTTTGTGATTTGAGATCGAGTTTCGTGACAATTGATTCACTCCCCCTCTCAGTTGTCTTGCGCCTTTAAATAATTGGTATTAGAGCTTTGGTTCCTTGGTGAAGAGCTTAATTGCTTGAGGTAGATATGATGGCACAAAAATTGGTGATCCCTATGTTTGATGGATTTGACTATAGTGACTAGAAAGTGCAGATGAGAGGTTACATAATCTCTCTTGGTTACGAGACCTGGAAGGTTGTGGAGACAAAGTATGTTGCATCAACAAGTGGTCCTTCTTTTGTAGATGAGATTTTTTCCTATGAGGAAAATGAGAAAGCAAGGTATGCAATCTATAGTGCTTTATCTAAGACCGAGTGAACAAAAGTTATTTCTTTGGTCACTGCTTATGAAGTTTGGAAAAAGTTGGAAGATATCTATGAAGGAAATGATAGAGTGAAATTGTCAAAGAAGTTAATAGCTAAGCGCGGATATGAGAACTTAACAATGGAAGAAGGTGAAGATATTGCAAACTATTTCTAGAGGGTTGATATTGTAGTGAATGAAGTGAAGAATCAAGGTGGTACTCCAACTGATGAAGATGTGATGGAGAAGATTTTGATGAATCTATCAGAGGGTTATAGTGATAAAGTTTTAGCTATTGAAGAAGTGTATCATCCTAAGAAGTTTACTAAAGAATAGCTATTTGGCACCTTGACTGCATTTGAGATGAGGAAGTTTGGAAAGAAAGAGGAGAATACATAATCAACCTTTAAAGTTACAAAGATAGAGGATGATCCAGATAGTGATAATTTAGAAGAGTTGGAAGAAAAATTTACAAGTTGAAGAAAGGTACCGGTAAGTACAAAGGTATGCTGTCTTTTAAATGTTTCAGTTGAGGAAATATTGGTCACTTTGCTTCAAGATGTCCAAATAGAGCTATACACAAGAAGAACAAAGATAATAAAGACAAAAAGGATAAGAAGTTTAAGAGGTTGTATTATGTTAGAGAAGATGCTGGAATCTTTGATGATGAATCTAATTTTGAGGATAATGATGATGAATGCTTATTTTTAGCTTTAGAGAATAAATATGTGTCTGCTAACTCTAGAAGATGTGCAAGGGAAAGTGGTCCAAAGAACAAGAAGGAAGAGATAGAAGGTACTCTAGTTACTGTATTTCATGCTAGAAAGGATGAAGACTATTGGGTGATAGATAGTGGCTATTCAAATCACATGACTGGAGATAAAAGTAAGTTCACTAAGCTAGAAAAGTATGATGGTGGATTAGTCATGTTTGGAGATGATTCTAGAGCAAAGATTGTTGGAAAAGGAACTATTAGTTTTTATGGGAAACACAACATTGATGATGTATATTATGTTAAGGGCTTAAGGAATAATATTTTGAGTGTTGGAAAAATGTGTAGCAAAGGATTCAAGCTTGTGTTTCAGGATAACACCTGTGAGATCAGAAAAAGATCTGGAACTATGGTTGTGCAGGAAGAACATATGGAAACATTTATCAGCTTAAGGGTGTTGATGGTCAGTGCCTTGTATCTCAAGTTAATGAAAGTTGGCTATGGCACTAGAGGATGGGACATGTAAAATTTGATAAGCTGACTAGGATCAGTTCAAGAGAAGTCTGAGACTTTCCTAAAATCACAAAGCCTACCAATACTGTGTGCAAAAGTTGTCAGTTGGGAAAGCAGACAAGATGTAGTTTTAAAGGAAAAGAGAAATCATCTACCAAAATGTTGGAATTGGTTCATACAGACCTCTTTGGTCCTACAAGAACACAAAGTCTTAATGGTGGCAGGTATTTCATGCTTTTGATTGATGATTATTCAAGAATGAAATGGGTTACATTTCTTAGGGAAAAATCTCAAGCTCTGGATGGATTTAAAGTGTTCAAGGCAGGAGTAGAGAATGAAGTGAACTTGAGCATCAAATGCTTAAGGTATGATAGAGGTGGAGAATTCACTTCTAGTGAGTTTAATACATTTTGTGAAGAGCATGACATAAAGAGACATTTTTCTACTCCTAGAACTCCTCAACAAAATGGAGTTGTTGAGAGAAAGAACCGAACTATTTAGGAAGCTGCAAGAACAATGATGAAAGAAGTAAATGTACCTAATGTATAATGGAGAGAGGCAATCCACACTATTGTTTACATTCTTAATAGAGTCCAGATCAAAGGTAACAACACAAAGATTCCTTATGAGTTATGGACTGGCAATATTCCTACTGTGAAGTACTTTAAGGTGTTTGGAAGCAAATGTTACATTAAAAGGGATGATGAGAATCTTGGGAAGTTTGATGCTAGATGTGATGAAGGGATTTTCCTTGGATATTCAACTAGTAGCAAAGCATATAGATGCTTCAATAAAAGATTGAGGAAGATTATTGAGAGTGCAAATGTGAAGGTTGATGAAGATATGCACAGACCAGCTAAGATAAGTGAAGTTGAACCAGATGAGCCTATCTACGAACTAGTACTAGAAGAGAATAAGGAAGAAGAGGAAGAACAAATTGAAGAAGAAGAAGCTCAAGAACCTGCTCCTGAGACTCCTAAGTATGTAAAGAAGAATCACCAAGAAGAATAGATAATTGGAGATAAAAGTGAAGGTGTGAAGACAAGAAGCTAAGTGGTAGTAGGTGAGGTAAATCTATGTTTAATTTCAAAGGTAGAACCTAAGTCTATGTGTGAAGCCTACAAAGATGAGAGTTGGGTTAGAGCTATAAAAGAAGAGTTGCAATAGATAGATAAGAATCAAAATTGGGAACTGGTTCTTAGACCGACAAACAAGAATGTAATTGGTTCAAAGTGGGTGTTTAGGAATAAGCTGAATGAAAATGGTGAAGTAGTGAGAAAAAAAGCAAGACTTGTATGCAAAGGTTATTCACAGGTTGAAGGAATTGAATTTGAGGAGAAATTTGTACCAGTGGAAAGAATGGAGGCTATTAGTATTTTTTTGGCATTTTTTGCTCATAAAGACTTCAAGGTATATTAGATGGATGTCAAATCTGCATTTCTGAATGGAGAATTGGAAGAAGAGGTGTACATGGAACAACCGGAGGGATTTCAATTATCAGATAAATCATACATGGTTTGTAAGTTGAAAAAATGAATTGCATGGACTTAAACATGCTCCCAGAGCATGGTATGCAAGATTGGACATATATTTGACACAACAAAGATTCAACAAAGGCTCAGAAGATAGCACTCTCTATTTCAAAGTTGAAGGAAACAAAATGTTGATAGTGGTTGTGTATGTGGATGCCATCATTTTTGGAGGAAATGAAGTTATATGTAAGAGATTTGTAGAGGCGATGCAAAAAGAATTTGAAATGTCCATGATTGGTGAGTTGAATTTCTTTCTTGGTCTTCAAGTAAATTAAATTGATAAAGGCATATTCATTTCATAGTCAAAGTGTTTTAAAGAGTTGTTGAAGAAGTTTGGAATGGATGACTCCAAACCGGTTAGTACCCCTATGGTGACCGAATGTAAGCTGAGTAAAGATGACGATTCTCCTAAAGTTGATCAGAGCATGTACAAATCTATGATTGGTGGATTGTTGTATCTTACTTCTACTAGATCGGATGTCATGCATGTGGTATGTTTGGTTGCCATATTTCAAGCAGAACCGAAAGAAGCACATGTTACAATTGTGAAGAGGATATTCAGATATCTTAAGGGCACTCTGGATTATGGCTTGTGGTATCCTAAGGATACTAATTTCACTTTGAGTTCTTACATTCATGCAAATTGAGTTGGTTTTGTGGATGATCGAAAGAGTGCAAGTGGTGGTGCATTCTTTCTTGGAGGAAGATTGGTCTCATGGCTAAGCAAGAAACAAGATTCAATTTCTTTATCCACTGTAGAAACTGAGGATATTGCTGCCACATCTTGCTGCACATAGGTTTTGTGGATGAAGCAAACATTTAAGGACATAAGAGTGATATGCGATGAGCCTATACCTATCTTTTATGATAATACAAGTGCTATAAACATTTCAAAGAATACGGTAATACATTCAAGGACAAAACATATATCTATTAGATATTATTTCTTGAGAGAGAAGGTATTGGAGAATAAAGTCAGATTGGAGTATGTGTCTACAAAGGATCAGATTGTAGATATATTTACTAAGGATCTTCTGAAGGATACTTTTGAGTATCTTAGGGAGAAGTTGGGGGTCATTGGCCCTCCTTCTTTGAACTAGGTGCACATGGAGATGCATCAGTCCAGTCGATCTACAGATTCTTCATTTGCTTGGACTAATGAATGGGTCTACTCCATAGGGGGAGTAGAAAGCTTCATTGTTGTAGTATGAGATGTGTGGGTGCACTCCTAAGGGGGAGTGATAAAATATTTTGGTCTTTTCCATTGATGTCAAATGGGGAGAGAGTGTCATGTGAAAAAATATGAAAGAAAAAGGGAGAGAGTATTGAGAGTGCAGGAATGTTGTGTAGGCTGTCTAATCTAAAATAAAAGGAGAGTGTGTCTTTGATGGTTTTTCACATCATGTGTTGCTATCAATGAAAAAGGGGGAGATTGTTGCAAGTATGAGTAAGATTGGTGGTGTTATCATTAATGTTGTCATTGATGTCAACATAGTACAATATGTTGCAGAGAAAGGAATCAAGTGTTGCAGGTTGTGCATGTATAGTTGAGATGTTGTAGAGATGTTGTGAGTACATGGAGCTATATTTATGGTGTTGCAGGTGTGCTGATATGATGTGTTGCCAAGTGCTTTTGAGAAAGAGTGAAGTAAGAGTTGTGTGTATGTTTAGAATGAGCTCCAGTTTGTGTTCCACATTTCTTCTGTGTTGATCCTATGCTTGTGCGGATCTGAAGTATTGTTTATGGGTATCTATTGGTGATATCTCCTAGATTGTACCTTCTGGCTAGCTAAAGTGTGAAAGTTGTGTTCACCGGTGTGTGAACTAGTTTGGAAAAGTTGTTTGTATGTGACTGGGAGAAATTTTTCTGCTCTGCAGTCCTCTGTTGGTTTGTTTCAGGTCCTGTGGATCTAGTAGAAGGTTTGTAATGATGTTATCTATGTTCTGGAAAAGGTGTTCATGGTTTTGTGCTTCAGAAGATGAGTTTCAGAGTTGTTGTGTGTGTCTGTGTAGTTCGAATGGACTGGTGGAAGGTGTTTTGTGTATGAAGGTTGTTGCACTTGCTATAGATGAATTTGAAGGTATTTGAGATATGTTCTCGTGCATGGTGAATCATGTTATGTGGTCCACATGTTATCTTCTCATTGCGAAATTGTGTACTTCAAAGTTCATTTTTGTTTTCATTAGGTTTGGTCGACTTGGTGTCTACATGTCATATGAAGAATAAGTATCAATTAAGGAAGTATGTGTTTGATGTGAGACATTGTTTTGGGTTGTGGTTAAGTGTCGGTTTGGTCCACTCTCATTCCTTTCCACCGCGGGAATGTTGAGTTTTCGACCTAATTTGAATTTTTAAAATGAAGCATGTGTAGCTGACCTTGGAGAAAATTTCTAAGGTTGAAAATGGTATAAATACAAGTCAAGATATTGTGAATTGATTGATCAGACGAGCCACAAGTTTGTGAAGCAGAGTTGTGCGAAAAAGAGTTGAGGCAATAGTACTTTAATGTGCTAGATTCCTGAAAGCAGTGAGCTGATGGTGTTTGCAATCTTTTGATCAAGGCTATGGATGTGTGTAACTTGTGGTGGATCTTTTCTGTTATCTTTTGTATCTGTAGGTAGTGAGCCTCCTTGTTGGACAGTGAGTCCTTCTGTAGGCACTGAGCCTTGTATTTTGGGTAGTGAGCCTCTTTGTATTCAGTTTTGGAATTACTTTATATTGTGAGTTAATCCTCACTGTGGTTTTTCCCTTATTGGGTTTTCCACGTAAATTTGGTGTCTCTTATGTTGATATTGCTTTATGTTATCTACATTTCATGTTCATACTTAATAAAAGATTAAAGTGGCTGTGAAATTGATAAGTGTTTGTGATTTGAGATTGAGTTTGGTGACAACTGATTCACCCCCCCTCAATTGTCTTGCACCTTTCAACATAAATAATTAGTCACACAAATAAAAATGACTAAATAATTAGTCACACAAATTGGTAATTTCCCTCTCCCCCACCATTTAAAAATTTCATTACAATTAAAATTAATACCACGTAAAACATTTCCCGCCTTTATCCTTCACAAGGAAGGGTTTCTCCTCGCCACTCCAAGGAGCAGAGACCAACACCACATAAAACCATATTCAAAAATTGAAGGTAGTCTGCAGCTATAGCCTGGAAGTTGTTCACACATCACCAAAAGTTTCAATGGAAGTGGATGCCATTATTTACAAAGTGGAAGGCTCCAATGTTAGCTCTAGATTGTTCCGATGCCCTATGACCGTGTCTTTTAGGGAATCCCCATGAAATAGAAGTTCACATGTATTGCATTGTGAGGCATTTGATATCACATTGCTTTGATTTATATCCTCCTCATTGGAATTTCCTTTAAAAAATGTGGACAATCATTCTTTGGAATTTCTTTGGACTTTTGTCCTTATTGTCAATGAAAAACCCTTAACTTAGGACTCTAAACTATTAGTGTATAGTTCTCCATCATCTAATTTTATTAGTGAATTCCTTAGTTTAATGTAAACATATAAACATTCTTTGATATAAATTGCATTATGTGTTTATTGTTTATTAATATTGACAAGTTTGGCTATACATCGTGTGTGCTTAGATTGTTGAACACGAAGAAGAGGGAGAGTGTAATTCAGAATGCAAGACAATAGAACGGGCTCGTCAAGAGGTATGAATATTTTGTACTCTCATGTTATATTTTAAATACTATTTAAGGAATCATTGTGTCATATTTTTTGAAGAAATGAGCTTATTCCAAAAATTCTAGTTTTAGTGGGTATTTTTAAACAACCTTTTAGAAGGTTGATTGCTAGTTAGTAGTTGCTTTTATTGATTTTCTTGAGCATGCACCATCAAGGTTCATGTGGTCTTGGAGACCTTAATTTGGGCCTAAAAATAGGTTCTCCATACCTTGATCCTACCCTACATCACAAAAAGGTATGCACTTGGAGTGTTTCTCCTGAAGCCCACAAAGGGTGCTACCCCCAAATTCCCATTCTCGTTTTAAAAGCAAGAAAATAAAAGTTGTTTCACACCCATGTTTTCCAAGATTTTTTTTTTTAAACATTAAAATTGAATGATTTTTCATGTTTTTTTAACTTGGGCATGGATTACTATCCATCTTTCCACTTGTTGGTGACCATTTCATGATGGTTTTGCTATTTGGAAGCTATGCTCAACTTGCTAATTCATTCTTCCCCTTGTCTAGGCATGGTTTTGACTTAGTTTGTGCATTCATTTGCATGCCAACCTGGTACTTAGCCCCAATTTCTTACTTTGGTAGAGATTCATAAAATAATTGCCATGTTTTGAACACTTGCCAAACTTTCTTGATCACCTCACCACTGCTCATATCCGACTCCCCTAAACAATTCCTCCATGCTTTGTCAATTGAAATCTTCTTCCATGTTCTCCTTGGTTTCTCCTCAAGTATGGCTGGTAAACTACTACATCCACCCTAGCCATCCCAAAAAAATTGTAGAACATAGGTTTTTAAATCTAAAATTAAGA
>VDFB02131852.1:0-22396 GCA_007258455.2 Sequoia sempervirens | reverse complement strand
TTGTAGGAGTTGCAGAATGAAAGTTGCACCACTTTGCAACTTTACACTGCTTGCATCTGGCAACTTTTCCCTCATCTGAAAAGTCATCACCATTGGAAAAGGCTTCCGAGATAGCAAAAACCGAGAGAGGTTTTCATAGATCTGGAATTTCTTGTAATATCTTTGTTGTAATCTCTATAAATTTGTTGCAATATCTTTGTTGTAATCTCTAGAATATCTCTTCAAGCAGCAAGTAGCAAAGAGGCGTGCAAAGTAGCAAACAACATTATGATAGCTAGGGAAGAGTGAATTTTATTGCAGTAGTATGGTGCACTATCATCAACAAAAAGGGCACACTATTCCTCAACAAAAAGGTGAAATTGCTAAGGTCAACAAATACACTAGGGCCTATTGTCCTATCTTCTTAGACTTGTTCTTGAGCCAAGTGACTATGAACAAAAGAATGCATAAGTTATTCTTAAGGGGGTTGATGGTGTAAACTTTCTATTTTGACCCTCATTTATGGGATTTATTTTACACTGATGGGTTAATCTTGCTTAGGTGGTGAGTTGGTAGTTAGAGAGGTAGTTGTCTCTCAAAGGTTGTTATGAATTTTGGACAAACCTTTTCCATCCAATTTCACAATTCGGTTTGCTCTATTTTTTTTAATCCTCATCATCTGATCTATGCAAGTACATCTTTGAGCTTGCAATTTTGTGTGATAATGTAATTAGCATTTCGTTAAATTTTATAACTTGATTTTCATTTATTTTTCTTTTATTTTTTAATATAAATAAAAATTCAACAACAAATAAAATAGAATAAAAAATTAATGAATCAAACATTCCAAAGACACAAAGATAGCTTGAAGAGATGAAACTCCCTCCCTCTATATAAAATTATAAATGCAAAAATACCTATAACAAATAGGATATTGAACCAATGAAATTTACGCACATTACCCACAAAGCCTCCAAAGGACACATTCTATGAGCCAAGAAAATCATGATGGTTTATCGCCAACTATTTTTTTGGTTGAAGCTATACTTTTGGGTACATGTATTATTCAATGGAGCCTACTATTATAAATTATCACATAGAGAATTAAAGTGGTTCTTTGTGTTCTATTCAAAGAACAATAAGTTATTGTATGTTTTTTGTTTTTTCTCTTATTATTATATTACAAGAAATTAGCATATCTTGAGAAAAGATAACAAGTAACTTATAAAAACCATGGATTTTTCTTTCCTTCCAAGCTACTTATTATTTTTTATAATAAGATGTATACAAGAGTGTATTGTAAATTAGAAGCAACTTCTAGATAAATTTGTAGGAATGTTGGAAAGTTCAAATAGTGCAAAATTATTATATTGGCAAACTAAATTTGATTACATTTTGTAAATTGCAAAATCATTGTATAATATGTTTACAACATTCACATGTCTTAATAGTTAGTACACAGAGTAAGTATTGAATATAAGACTACTATTAGATATTTTAATTACTATACCCAACATTGTTTCATAATCATTTAATTCATATTCTAAATTATATATTGCTCCCTTCTCCTTTGGGTATGCCACATTGTACTATACCATAGACGCTGCATTTTGAATAATGTTTTAGTCAAATTTGAAAGTAGTAACTGGGGTAACGAAATAAATAAAGGAAAGATTGAAAATTATGTTTGTTTACTTGCTCCTCTTGTTCAACCTGATAGTGAGTGACTAATTTGTGTGCTCTTGTGTTCTTGTGATTTTGTTTTTGCATGGGTTAATTAATTTAATTTGAAAGTCTAGGTATGTGTTAGCCTAGGTCTATGCTTTATTAACGTTAAGTGGCAGAAGGAGAGGTCTTTTATAGAGCATCAGCCAAAACATGCACCTAACTGGAATGTGAGTTAGCGACATGAGGCTTTTGAAAGTGTGCCTAGCAGTCATGAAGCAGTGAGCAGCAGGTAAAAATGGTGCCTGGGAGGATCTAAAATGATGTTTTGAGTGGCATGATGGATGAGAATAGGCACCTAGACTGACAAGACTAAATGAAATTGGTGCCTAGCATTTATTTGACCGAGCTAAAAGGCAAGTACATCAAGGATAGGTGCTTGGAGTGGATGTTTATGCAATGTGAAGCAATGGTTTGAGTTTGAAAGATGTGTAATGCAATGTAATCAATAATATGAATAAATTTTTAATTATTAGTTATGTACTGTGAAGTAATTGCATAATTGCTTATATGACTTTGTAAAAACTATATTGTAATTGAAATTTTCATCTATCAAAGATCTACTGTTACTATGCAATGTGAGGTAATGCTTTGAGTTTGAAAGATGTGCAATGCAATGTAATCAGCAATATGAATAAACTACATAATATAACCATTCTTTATGCTATTGTACATCAAGATATTTTAACCATTGCCTTACTGATTAAAATTTCAAAGAGTTTAATTATGCACATGAGGAGGCAATTAAATTTCATTGTCAACTCTTTCTATAGCGAAATTATCCAATAATCAAGTGTATGTCCATATACAAAATGGGCATCAATGCCAACTCAAACAAAGTTTTACAATATGTGGCATATGCCATCTCAGTATCTATTCAAAATTTACATGCCAAAATGTCTATCTCATCCTAAACTACTGGTGGATCATCAAAATGGAGCCTTTTTGAAACACTCTTTGGCTCTGAAGGTAGCTACACAAGAAAAAGTCAGACCACAATTGAGATTAGTTATACCATATAATTTAAAATTGAATAATTAACTTCAAAATCAATATACATTGAATTATAATTGAACTCTAAAATCGAAATCTTGATTACCTAAAATATATGTCTCTTCAAAGGGTCAGGAGTCCTAGAATATGCCCCTCCCCAAAAGAACCCACCAAACCATCTTTGCAATTTCAATCTATATAGGTGAACAAAAACATAAAACTAATCCAAGCAGTTACTACAATTGTTTCATTAGGAACATATAATACCAAACACAAAATAAAATGAATATACTTTAGGTGTTTCGACACCTCCTGAGCTGCTTCAACACCTACTCCTTCAGTGGGTTCCAATACTGCATCGCTTCGGTGTGTTGTGGCCCTCTTGTCAACAAGTGATGTATAGCTCATAACTCCTCGCACATAAAATGACAAAGACATATGAAACTACCAATCTATGTCGATGTATGTATAATCAATATAAGATCTTAAAATTTTAATTCAATCAAATTTGAGTTCACTCATCTTGCCCTTATCCATTACACTTCCATATCCGGACAAGGTTGCACCTCGG
Organism: Sequoia sempervirens; assembly: GCA_007258455.2. NCBI lineage: Eukaryota > Viridiplantae > Streptophyta > Pinopsida > Cupressales > Cupressaceae > Sequoia > Sequoia sempervirens. The sequence goes on along the minus strand of VDFB02131852.1, from coordinate 19,128 downwards.
CCAAGAAAAGGTATTTCCACAAGAGGAAAATAAGATAAACATATAAGTTATTATATAATTTCATTTTAATGACAATTCAAAGGACAAGAAAGTATACAATAAATAAAATGTAAATGAATGAGTGCAAAATATATACTGCAGGCGCGGTCCAGCCAAATAAAATGGCCCTCAAGGTGCTATCTCACACATTTTTCAGTCTCCTGACATCAACTGCTAGACCATGTAAATAAATATTAGTACATTATACTATCTCTTATTAATATTCATTTAAAACAAATGCAAGTTATGAATTCACAACTTAAATTTTACCTGTCACTATTCCAATGTCCCCCTCTAGCAGGAGAGGACTTTGTATGGTGTGCTCCACTCGCCTGTGTCTGATCTATAATGTCCACATCATGGAGGTCATAATCAGAAGTGTCTAGGGATGCTCTGTGCTCTACAAGAGGACCCAAGCATATTTTATGACATGGAGCAAGTATGTGGTACACAAATGGGACCTCGATGAGGATGATGCAGCAAAGACTCGAGCCATCACCAACATCACCGAATGTGGCTGAGCTTACCATAGAAGCATTTTAAACCAAAAGACCACTCAAAGAGTGAATAGCATCGATATTCCAGGTAATGATCCGCATAATATCCGATGGTGTACCGGAGGTGGCAGAGGAAGGCGAGGGAGGGGAACATGTGGGCGGGGTATTACTCTAACTACCCCTTCTCTATCCTGGGGCATACCTCCACCAACACCCTGGAAGGGTCTAATGTCAAAGTAATTGACATGATGCCCTAACACAAACTCAGCATATAATTTTTTTATAAAGTAAAATGGTACATCCAAATTGTTGTTCGGTGGTTTCAAAAAAACCATACACTAACGATCCCAAAAGTTTTCTACAATGTCTCTATGAGTGCACCATTTTATAGAAAGTTTTGGTTTATTAACATTAACCGGCAAACTAGTGCGGGGGTTAACAAATAAAGAGGCTATTTGGGCTTTGGTTATTCAAGATCTTTTCACATCATCATAGGACAATCCACATGCATAGCTAATATTCTTCATGTTTCTCGGCCAATGAATGAAAGGCATTATGTTGCGAGAGGGTTTCTATTTTTTAATTATTTCATTCATTGTGTTTGACATCTAAGATAATCGAGGGACTCTCAGATAAACTTCCTAAATGCCCCTTAATTGTTGCAATTTTTTAGAAATTCAATTCTTGGAATTGACGGCCGGAGGTGGTGGAGGTGGTGGTGGTGGAGGTGGTGGAGGTGGAGGTGGAGGTGGTGGAGGTGGTGGAGGAGGTGGAGGTGGTGGAGGTGGTGGAATTGGTGCATTTTCATTGTCAGCAGCCATAATGCCCGATTCAATATAAAAACAAATCAATCTAATTAAAATTAGACAATATAAATGAAAATATTATAAAAATACCCTAGTTTTTAACAAAAATCTATAAAATTTTCTAATTTTTAATCCAAATACATAAAAAACACTATTTTTAAGTCAAAATCCATTGCAAACATTCAATTTTCATCAAAATCCATGCTAAAATCAAAATTTTCATAAAAAATCTATCAAACCACCCAACTATTTACGTCCAACCTTTACCGGAAAGTTATCAAACCAATTATAGGGAAGCCATAAACTATCATCATGAGCTTTTAATCATGCTTTTGATTGTTCATAATCATCTGCATAAAGTTCATGTACATACAATAACTCTGATCATATTCACTATGTACATGGGATCAATGAGTATTCCCCTTTTGGGTTTCTCGCAAACTTGATATAAAGAAGACCATCGAAAGTGTAGTTATAGAAGAATCAATATATGTAAAAAGAAATTTCAAACAAAATATTGGTTTTTCCCTTTATGATTTTGAATATTAGTAATGTTTATAAAGATGGAAAAATCATTATCATCTTCTTTCATTATCATTGTATTGAACAAATTTTATTGAATGAATTGGCAATGGGTTTGTAAATATTTGTAAGATTTGATTAGGTGGAAAAATTGACTTATTTCCTTTGTCATTAAAACCAATCAACTAGATTTTATTAGAGTCGATGAAGTCTTGTACTTGGCGCTTAAGCCACATATATCTTAGCATATTGTGTCTAGGTGTATGATGATATTGAAAAAATTCATTTGCATTAAAAGTTTGCGGTAAAGGTTTAATTGTTTGAATATGACTAATTGGAGGAAGCTGGAATCATATTCTTGTTTAACAATTGCAACATGATCACATGGAGAGAATCAAACAACTATGAAAAATTTCCTATCTCATGGCCTAAATTTATATCTAGGGTTATGTTTACAGTAGTTACTTCTGTCTCAATATTATGAGCAGTTTGACATGAATGTTTATCAAGTAATGAATATTTTGTTTTTCTTTTTAAATGATTGATAGTTTTTTTGAGGCATGACTTATATGATTGACCAATACGAGCCTATGAAGGGGTGCCTTCATACCAACTAATCGATATTCGATAATCATGAAGGGTTATACAAAAATGTGTTAAGGATGGATATTTCATTAGCAATTTCTTATCTTGAATATTAGGTTGTAAGTTATCTATAAACACCCTTTGAATGTCAACATCTTGAAGACTATCGGAGAATTTCAAATAAAGGGATTAGTATCATTTCATAAATTTTTTTATTTTCTCTTTAGGTCCTTGATTACAATGAACTAAATTTGTTAATGTAACTTGAGGACTGATGTTCACTTGAAAGTGTTGGAGGAAATCATTAATGAGTTGTGTAAAGGAGGTAATTGATTGTTTGACAATGAACAAAACCAATCGAAGGCCATATCTTTCAATGATCTAGAAAAGAGTTTCACTATGAGTGAATCTTCAAAAATAAAGTCTCTACACAAGGTAGTAAAAACTAACAAATGGTTATTAGGATATTTTTACCATTGTACTTTCCAAAGCGAGGTATTTCAATGTTTTGTAGTATAGGTGTATTTAAAATAGTGAACATTAATGAACTATGTTTAAGGTATTTTGGATGTTTACTATTGGTTTGATTTTGTTTTAAGTTTGAAATTTGTTGTTGTAATAATCTCATGCTTTAAATAAAAAAGTTGATTTATCACAAAATCATTGGGCCACATGTTGTGAGAGTTTTTCAAGTATGGTGAACTAGTATGGAGGAATGGTGGGATATTATATTTCATGTTTAGGAGGGGTGATGAATATGAAGGTGTTATAGGTGAAGGGACAAAACTATTATAATTTCCACTAGAAATTCCTAAGCTTGAGTTTAAACCATTGTTATATTCCGTCATTGATGCTATGATTGGAGGTGTAAAGTTGGGAATAGAAGGCATTATTGTGGGAGAGGAAACTTATTTTCCAAAAGGATTTTGAGCATTAGTCAAAAATACCCTAGTTTTTTTTTTAAATCCAACAAAAACCCTAGTTTTTCTACCAAAAAACCCTATTTTGAAAAAAATCAACTAAAAATAAACAAATCTAATTGAAAATTTGATTAGAGAAAATAAAAAATAAAGAACTTTACCTGTTAGAGATGGAATTCAAATCAGATATCAGATTTCGCTTTCCACTGTGCACCCGCCGCCGTTGAGCCGAAAGCAAATGTGAATGAGTTTTGGTCGCCCAATTTTTTTATATATATATGTCAACAAAATCGGATATCCGATTCCTAAATCTAAGTTTTTCCCTCTGCCTCAGTAGTCACCCGAGCTCCAAAAAGTCAACTCACCATTTTCACGTTTTTGAGTTGTAGAAACACGTATTGTTTTCTCCATTGCCACTTTTTGGCATACCATGATCCTGCACATGCCCTCTCCCACCTTTAGGGTTTAGGTACCTACAAGGGGAAATTTTCACAAACTATCACTCAAGAACAAACCCTTGAGATCTTAATGCAAAGGAGAAACAGATCTTGCAAGAGGGTTGTTATAGGGGTTGGATATGATCTAATGAGGTGTTCACCACCAAATAAATAAACTTTGAAAAGACAATGAAATGCAAGATGAAATACAAGATCCTAATTCAATACAATGACCTATTAAATGACTTAGAAATGCAAACAAAGAAAAATAGAAAACAATAAAATAAAAATATTGTGCACCTGGGAATCCAAGAGTGACTATTTATAGCTCTAAAACATTGGAAATTTTAACTTTTTGACCAACTAGGACTCATTCACCAACCTGGGAAAATCAGTCCTAGATATATATTTTTGCACAAAAGCTTATTTTGAGAAAAAGGGTATCTGAATCTACAAATAGATCTAGAAGAAACCTATAGTGGGACTCATTCACCACTTATGGAAAAAGAGTCTAGTTTGTATTTTCGATAACTTCATGGTCTGAATCTACTCTTCTCAGTCTACTCAATCTACTTCTCTAGGTTTTCAGATTTGAAACTTTGATTTTGGGGTTGTAGATGACCTTTTATTGAAGATTATGGCCTTGCAAATGGGGAGAAAACTCCAAAAATATTTTACTAGAATATTTAGTGATATTTCAAGCTATAGGAAACCTAGATTTGCAATCATGCATATAAGGAGGATAAAACTTGTTGATTGTTAGTGAATAGGGGTTTTCCTTGGTCAAACCCCTTTTAAGAAATTAAACCAAGTGATGAAATAATGAAATAAGGACATGAAACATGAAACATAGGATATGAAACATGAACAATGATACCTTGAATGATGTCTTGTAAATATACAACTCAACATGAAATGGCCATGAAGGATGTAGATCTTGATCTTGAAAATAGGTGTAGAACAAAGCTTGATCTTGGATCTTCAATGCTACATCACAATACTATCTCAATAATATGATTGATGCTTGATGATCTTGACATGATAATGGATCTTGAATTTCTGCAACAATTGATGAAGAATTATGCCATTTAATGCCTTAAAAATGATCTTGAATGCTCTCTTGATGATCTTGTAAAGTCTTGAAATGCTTAACTCTTTCTTGTTTGACTTGATATCATGTAGGATAAATGAAATAATAATTTGAAAGCTTTCTTATAAAGGAAATACACTCAAATGACCATTTATTTGATCCTAAAGGCCATAGAATAAATTTGAACTTAAAACCAAATTTTCTCGCTCAAAACCTTAAAAATAGGCTCAATGGGACTCATTCACACACTTATTTTCCCAAAGTGGTGAATGGGTCCCACAAGGGCTATTTTTCTTGCTAAAGTGTTGGAGAGTGTGTAAATTAAGCTTATATGTTGATCTTGTCAGGTTTTTTCAAGATTAAAATATGCATTGGAATGCATAATATGGGGACATAGTGTTAAGGTTAGAAGGCAGATATCTAATAGTTAAATGCATATTTGAACAATAAAATAGAGAAATAAAACACACAAAAAATTATAGCAGAAACAAGACAACATAGAGAATTTAACATGGTTCACCCAATCTAGGCTACATCCACAAAATTGTAGCCATCCAATGATTTGATTATCCAATGTAAAACATATTATAATCTTGCTAGCAATGCCTTAATGCAACCCCCATCCAAATTTCTTATAACAATATTTTTAGAAGCTTCTAGGATTAGGGTTTTACAAAGTTGATTTTATGTTTCTTTTTCGGTGATGATGCGAAAAAATGGGAAAAAAAAATTCTCAAGGGCTACCACCCCCGAATTCCCACCTGGGGTTTGGCCTAGCCCTAGACCCTGGTGAGGATACATGAAGAGTGTACAATAAAACATGATCAGTCACCACATACCAACAATCTCCCACCTGGAGACTAATCAAGGTCCACACCAAAAAATCTCCCACTTGGAGATTGATCAGGCTCCACACCAAACAATTTCCCACTTGGAGACTGATCAGGCTCCACAACAAACAATGTCCCACTTGGAGACTGATCATGGATGACTCCACTCCACCTACAACTCCTACTTGAAATAAGCACCTTAGACCTTGTTGCTCTGTTATACTTGAATTCAACCTTGAAGGCCAACTAAAGTTGAAGAGGAGCTCAACTTCTCATGTGTCACTGCCTTTATAAACATATCAGCTAGATTGGAATCTATATGTATCTTTTCTAGCTTGACCTATCCATCCTCCAATACTAATCAAATGAAATGATATCTCAACTGTATGTGTTTGGTTTTAGAATGCAAGGAAAAATTCTTTGCAAGATGTATAACACTTTGGCTATCTATAAACAAGTAATTTTTAGCATGTTGTTTTCCCAAATCTTCCATGAAAAGTTGTAGCCATATCATCTCCTTTTTTGCCTCTATTGCAGCAACATACTCTGCCTCTATGGTCGATAAAGAAACCACCTTTTGCAACTGAGAAATTCAACTCACTACTATCCCACCAACTGTAAATACATAACCTATGGTACTCCACCTGGTATCTACATCCCATGCCAAATATGAGACAACATAGCCTTTTAAATCAGTATTAGAGCCCCCTAAAACATAAACATTTATTGGATGTACCTCTCAAGTACCTGATAATTCATTTTATTGCATTTCAATGCTCAACACTGGGATGACTCATATACCTACTAACAACTCCTATAGCATGTGCAATAATTGGTCTTATGCATACCATGGCATACACTAAACTACCTACAACTAAAAAAAAAGTTACCTTAGGACATTTTTTCTTCCTCCTCTTGTGTCTTTGGACACATATCCTTAGTCAATTTAACATGACTAGGAAAAGTTGTGCTAACAACTTTTGCATTTTCCATATGAAATCTTTACAACACTTTCTCAACATAATCAACCTGAGATAAAAATATATATATATGTTTTCCTATCTCTTGAAATCTTCATACCAAGGATTTGCTTTGTTTCGCCCAAATCCTTCACAGAAAATGAATTTTCTAACTATTGTTTTAACTCCCTTATGCGATCCATGCTAGACCCCACTACAAGCATATCATCAACATATAAACATAAGATAATATAGCTATCATAATCTAACCTCTTAAAATAAACACAATGGTCTAAATTACACTGATTATAGCCTTGCTCAACCATAAAACTATCAAATTTAATATACCATTTCCAAGGTTCTTGCTTCAATCCATATAGACTTTTCTTCAATCTACACACTAGTTTATCCTTACTTTTGACCTCAAAACCTTGTGGCTATTCCATATATATTTCCTCTTCCAAATCACCATGGAGAAAGGTTGTTTTAACATTAATTTTTTCTAAATTCAAATCTTTAGTAGCCACAATACTTAAAATAGTATGAATAGAAGTCATTTTAACAACCAGAAAAAAGATTTCATCAAAATCAATGCCCTTTTTATGTGCAAATCCATTTACAACTAATTTGGCTTTAAATCTTTTCTTACCTTCATCCTCCTCTTTCAACCTATAAACCCATTTGTTTGGTAAATCCTTTTTACCTGTAGGAAACTTGCATAATTCTCAAGTCTAATTTTTTAGCAAGGAGTCCATTTCTTCTTCCATTCCATGCTCCCACTAAACCTTGGTATCCACCTGCATAGCTTCATCATAACATTTCAGTTCACTAGCATCAGTCAATAACATAGAATACAAAGAGGAAGAGAATCTTTCTAGAGGTCTACTTATCCTTGAAGATCATCTAACATTCACTGGAGTTTGTGGTATTTGTTGTTGTTGTTGTTGTTGTGAAGCATAAGGAACCACTAGAACATCATTGTTTGATGTATCATCTAGCACTACATAATCATTTTCTTTCTTCTCATGTTGTTGCAACTGATCTTTGTAGAACACTTTCTCATTGAATATGACATCCTTGCTTCTCATAATTTTTTTATTTTCAAAATCCCAAAGCCTATAACCAAATTCATTAATGCCATATCCAACAAATATATATTTCTTTGATTTTGCATCAAGCTTGGTTCTATTTTCATAATCTACATGTGCAAATGCTTCACAACCAAAGGTCTTGAGAAAAGAATAACTCACCTTCTTACATGTCCATGCTTCCTCTAGAATACCACAACCCAAAGAATTAGAGGGGCCTCTATTGATTAAATAAATAGCAGTTTTTACAACCTTTTCACACATGTTTAAAATCATCCCAACATGCAATCTCATAGTCCGTGCATGCTCCATTATTGTTTTGTTCATGTACTTAGCCACTCCATTTTCCTGTGTAGTCCTTGGAACCATTTTCTACCTACAAATACCATTAGAGGAACAATAGTCTTCAAACTCTTTGCTACAATACTTAGTGCCACCATTATCAAATTTGAGACATTTCAACTTTTCACCTGTCTCATTCTACCCCAAGTTTCTCCATTTCTTAAAATTTTCAAATACATTAGATTTTTTCCTAAGGAAATAAATCCATACCTTCCTAATTGCATCATCAATAAAAGTGACATAGTACCGAGAGCCATCGAGAGAATAAACTTGAGTTGGTCCTCATACATCTGTATGCACAAGCTCCAATTTCTCATCTTTCTTTTGCTTCCCACCCTTGAGAAAACTAACTCTCTTTTTTTTTCCATACACACAACTTTCAAAAAAATCCATATTAACACATTTCAAGCCTAGTAAAACATTCTTTGAATGAAGTACTTTCATACCTTTTGCACTCATATTCCCAAGTCTAGTATGCCATAGTGTTGATTCATAATCCATAGCAACTATCTAATTTTTTGACTGTTGAACTAGAGCTACTGTTCTTGAATATTAATTTTTATCTGCAATAGCTAAAGTAGAAGGAATAGTATGACCTGGGTATGTGCAAGATCATCATGTAAAAAATAGGCCATTAAGTGGCAAAAGATTCAAAAAAATTAGAGTTAGGCAACTTGACATAAAAATTTGAATAAGTTATCTATATTATTTCAAAAAAATGTAAAAACATAATTTGTAGAAAATTGAATGTAGTTTCTAAACTACTGGGTTTGTTTTAAAAAAAAAATCCATTTGGTGAAAATTTGAAATTTCAATGTAGTGGTACATAAAATTTCATGGAAATTTAAATAAGAAGTAGGTGTCTATCTGACCACACTAACCACAATAAAATGATAATATATTTTTATAGTATTTTAGATATAAGTAGATGACTCATGTCCTGATGTGATGAATACCTTTTTGTAATTTTTTTCCAAGTAAATAATTAATTATGATTTTTTTTATTACAAATTTTAAAAAACTATAAAAAATTGTATGTCGACCACCTTAACTTGGTCAAAACTTCATGAAATTCATTTTTTTTTTAATCCTATAGTAATCAAAGCATAGAATGTGACACATGTTTTGGATTCAAAAAATTTGATACCATTTGAAAGCTATAGATGTTTTTCAATTAGACTATCAATTAGGAATTTAGTCATAATTCAAATAGAAAATGAATAATAATTACTTATTAAATTCAAAGTAAAGTATAATTTATATTGGTGGAAAGCTAAGAATATGCTTTAGAAACCCTTTTCGTTTCATCAATTTTGGGTGAAAAAAAAGTCATCAGGCACATACCCATCATATTGCCACTTTTTGGCCCATCATGATCATGCACATACCCACTTGTACAAATATATAAGATGCCTACTTTCACACCTTTTGCTACCACTAAGGCACCTTTTGTAACCTTCCAATTTTTATCACTAAATGTAACAACACAACCTTCATCATCTAGTTGTCCTGTTGAAATTAAATTTATTTGCAACTTTGCAATGTGTCTTACCTCATGTAGTAGCCAATGATTCCCATTCTACAAAATAATCTCGATTCTTCCCTTTCCAACAATCTGATAGGGTTCATTATCTCCTAAATAAACGAGCCCAAAATCCCCTTGGACATAATCAAGAAAATAACTTCTATGGGGCATAGTATGAAATAAAGCCCCAAATCTAACACCCAAGAATCATCAACATTATTAAGGGAAAGAATCAAAGCATCCTCATCATATTTATTACTTACCACATTTTCCTCTTTATTGCCTCCCTTTTTTTCTCCTTTATTTTTCTAAGACCAACAATCTTTCTTTAAATGACCCATCTTACCATAGTACCAACAATCCCTCTTGTCTCTAGATTGGGACCTTTTTTCCTTTTATTTTTCTCATTATTTCCCATGACTTCTAGAATTTTTTCCTCTCTCCTTTTTTCTTCCCCTACTTTCTACATTCAAAACACTGTCTGATGCGGATGTTCCACCTAAGCTTTTCCTATGAATTTCCTCATTCAAAATAACACCAACAACATCATCAAATTTCAATGTATTCAAACTATAAATAGAATTGCTAACAACCATTACCAAGATATTCCAACTTTCAGGCAAAAAACACAAAAACAAAAGAGCCCTAACTTCTTCATCAAAGTTTACAGTTACAAAAGTTAATTGACTAGTAATTGTATTAAACTCATTTAAATGATCAACAACTAACCCACCTTTTACCATCTTCATATTAAATAAATGCTTCATAAGAAATGTACCTTATTTGAAGTAGAATGTTTTTCATATAACTTCACTAGGGTTTCCATCAACTCTTGAGTTGTCTTTGTTGTTGTAATATTAAATGCCACTGATTGTACTAGTCACAAACAAATGGATCCTAGTGCCTTTCTATCCAAAAGATTATAATCCTCATCACTCACTGTTGTCAATTTCTTGGCTATTCCTTCTAATAGAGATAATCCTCCATCTACATCTTCCATAATTGATAGTTATGCCAATTGAATTTGTCTACCTTCAATTTACCTTCATCCACCATTTCTCCCACTTAACCGTGAGACTCCCACTCAACCATGAGACCTTCCTACAGATGATAGTGGAACACAACCCACTCTAATAGGAATTGTTAGGGTTAAAAGGTAGATATCTAATAGTTAAATGCAAATTTGATCAATAAAATTGAGAAATAAAACACAGAAATTTATAGCAGAAACAAGACAACATAGAGAATTTAACTTGGTTCACCCAATCTAGGCTACATCCACAAAATCACAACCATCCAATGATTTTATTATCTAGTGTAAAACATATTACAATATTGCTAGCAATGCCTTATTGCAACCCCCATCCAAACCGCTTATAACAAGATTTTTAGAAGCTTCTAGAATTAGGGTTTTACAAAGTCAAAAAAAAAATCAGTGAACTTTCCTTTTTCTATGATGACACAAAAAAAAGAGGGAAAAATATTTCTCGGGGGTTGTCATCCCCAAACCCCCACCTAAGGCCCAAACCAACCCTAGACCTTGGTGAGGATACATGAAGAGTGTATAGTATAGCATGATCAGTCGCCACATACCAACACATAGGGCCCTATTAATGATGATATAAAGGTCATTTAAATGTAATAGGGCCCAAAATCCAATGTGAAAGTGTAAATACTTATACTTTACAACACTAAATTAAGGAAAAGGTAGGTCTATTTTTCTTAGAAGATCCCTAAATCCAATGTGAATGTGTAGAACACATTACAACACTAGATTGGGTCCATTTGATTTATAAGTCTCCTAAATTTAATGTGACGGTGTAAATAAATACACTTTACAACACTAAATTAAGGTAGAGTTAAGTTAATTTAGCTTAAAAAGAGTCCAAGACCTAATGCGAATATGTAAAAAACCTCACAACACTAGATCAAGGTGACATTAAGTCCAATTTATCATTAATTATTCCCAAATCAAGTGTGGAAATGCACACAATGACATTTTTTGACACTACACCCATTAAGATAAAATCATCTACTTCTAACAATGTTCATATTTTTATCAAAGATATTGTTAGATTACATGGTCTTCCAAAGAACATTATTTATGATCAAGACCCTAGATTTACATCATCTTTTTAGAAATCTCTTTTTTTGAACTTGGTATAAATTTAAGCTTCATTACTAATATCATCCTAAGCCTAATGGAAAAATTTAACGAAATAATATGATCTTAGAAGTTATGCTATGAATGTGTACCATGGATAAACCTAAATCATGGGAAGACTACTTATATTTAGTTGAGTTTATCAATAATCGAGGATATCATTCAACCGTTAAAATGTTTCCTTTTGAAACTATGTATCATTCAAATTGTAATACACCTAGATCGCCCAGTCAAACTTGTCCATAAGATTTGGTATGAAAAGAAAAACCTGTTAGAAATGGATGTCATTATTAACAAGGCCAAACAAAACATGAAAACTGCCTAAGATCGATACAAAATGTGGGTGGATTCCAAAATATCTAATAGATATTTTGATATTGGTGATCAAGTATTTCTTAGAGTTAAACCCAAAAGAATTTCATTTAAACTTGGTAAATACTCTAAAATAGCTCATCGCTTTTGTGGAACTTTTGAAATTTACAAAGGATAAGTGATGTTTCCTATAGAATAGCTTCACCACCTCAATTACAAATTCATAATGTGTATCATGTAAGCTTACTTAAGAAATATGTGTATAGTGAAAATCATGTTATCAATTGTAAAAGTATTTCTATTGAGCATACTTGTGAATTTAAAATTAAACCTAATTTAATTATTGAAATAAGATCTAGAACTTTGAGGAATAGAATTATAGATGAATTTAAGATTAATTGGAGTAATTGTTGTATTGATAGTGCTACTTGGGAAAAATCTGATTTTCTTAAAGAAAAATATCCATATTTTTTTAATTAAGGTTGTTTCATTTGATTTGATTCAAAGAATCCCCAGGCTCTTGAGGACAACAACTAATTTACAGGAGGGGAATTGTTACAGGACTTTTCCTATGAAATAATATTGCAATATAAAATAATGTACAAAGAAAAATTTAATTAAAAATTATTATGGTTGTGAACAGGTGTGGATTTTTAATGCTAAAAATGGCAGGGTGTTGTCGGAGTGAGCAGGAAGAACTATGTGGGAGGAAATTTGAATTCCTCAGATGAGGATGTTGATGCAGACAATGACCCTAATAGTTTTTTGTGGGCTATGGAGGTCTCTCGGTCTCCTATGGCTATGCCTATAGTGGTTTTCTACCTAGGGCCCTTTTTTTCCAATCTCTTTGATGTTGGATGACTAGTGATTGGAGAGGAGATGTTGTTGTCGGGTATCTTTGAGCCTATGTCTATTGCTAGAGCCTTGGTTGTGTTTCAGGGTGCTTTGGGGAATGGGTTTTTTTTGCTTTTTACAAAAGCTAAGGGAAACGATGATTCTATTTTTGTCATCGATGTTGTTGCTTGGCCTTGCTTCTGTCATTGGGGTCATTTTCTCTCTCCTTAGCTTTGGATTGTCTCTTGGGTCTCTTTGTGCATCTTTCTTTGTCTATTGATGGGTGGAATGAAGAGAATTTTTGGCTTATCTTTGACCTTGGTTGGTTCATCAGATCTTTTGGTGTGCTTAATCATTCTACCCTCTCTCTTTTCCCCTATTGCATAGGCTCTCTATTGTGCATGGCAGGTTCCTTGGTTGCAATTTTGGAGTTTTGGAAGGCTTTCATCACTTTGACTTTGGGGTCATTTGTTGGTGTTGTGGCTCTAGTGCATTTTTTCCCATACATGTCTTCTTTGGCTTCCTGTGTGTGCATTGTCTTGCTTGTGGCTGGGAGGTTTGTGGAGTGTCTCTAGTTATCTTATGACTCTGGCTAGAATGTCATGTTTGATGGTGAGCTTATCTATTCTATTGGCTCTCTACTTCCTCTCTTTGTGGGATTTTCGGTGTTGTGCATGGGAACCTCAGCTTTGGTGTTGGGGTTTTTTGGCTTGCTTGAGTTTTTTTGGGCTTTGGGAGGCTCTGTTCTTGAGCTCGTCATTTCCTCTTGTATAGTTGTGGTGTGGGGGTGTTGTTGTTTCCCCCTGTCATTAGTTGGGGCTTGAGGTGACTTTTGGAGTGGTGGTTGGAGAGTCCTTTATTTTTGGTTTGTATTTTGGTGGGGGTTCTTCATTCCCCCTACTATGTAGTGGAGCTAGTGCTCTCTCTACTTTTTATTCTATAGTGTCCCTTTTGGGTTTTGTTTTTGTTGGCTATGTAGGGGTTGGTTTTATTATTGATTTGGGTTGGGTCCTTCTTGTTTTCATCTCTACTAACACCTAAGGTTGTTGTGAGTGTGCGTGCTACTGGAGTGGCCTTTTTTGGTTGGGTTTTACTAATGGTGTCTTCTTTAGAGTTGAAGATTGATCTTATGGAGGTAGATCCATCTCCTATTGAGGTGGAGATGATTGTTGTAGGCCCAGTGAAGATTTCTCCTCTCTTTTTCTTTCCCCTATTAAGGTGGAGTTGGTCCCTTTTGAGGTGGAGTTGGTATGAGAAGGAGCTGGGTTGCTTTGGTGGTTCATGCTCTTGCATCTTCTCTCCATTAGAGGGGGGGACTATCATATGGAGGTGGAGTGTGGGATGGTTATTCCATTTGGTTGGAGCTACAAGAAGGTTGTTGCTTTTTAGTCTACTATGTTGTTGGGTTTAAGGTCCTTGCCAAAACCTATTTGTAAAGGGTTCAAAGTCCCTTCAAAACCTTAAGCTCCATGTAAACCTAGATTGGTTATAGGGTTCAAGGTCCCTTAAAAACCTTTGTGTAGCTTGTGTTGTTGATGTTGGGATGTTGATGGTATGTGGTTTATCTTTTTTGTAGCATGATTTTCTTTGATAGGGTTTCAGGTCCCTTCAAAACTAATTTGTAATGGGTTTTGGGTCCCATCAAAGCCTAATTTTCCCCATAAAAAAAATGTGTGGATTTTGTAACCACCCTTGGGTTATTACTTAAAATTTTAAAATAATAGAGATGATCACACAAAGGGACAAAGGGATCACAAAGGAATAAATATAAAGTTTAGAAAGTGTGAAGGAGTGAGAGATAGGATCTTTGGCTGGCATTCAGGGTAGTTGGAGAAGGGGTACACAATGTGTGCTCAACTCAGGGTATAACAAGGACTTAGGAATGTCTTTTCTAGTGCTTTACCATAAGGCCTATGAGTTAGGTTGTTGAAACCATAAGACCTATGAGATAGGTTGGGTTTTGTGCAAGAACTAGTTTTGTCCAAGGGTTCCTCCTTGCTATGAAAAGCCTAAATCTTCCTCTATTGCCCCAACAAACTAAGATACATTTATAATATTTTGTGGTTTAATTATTATTGTAACTTCTATTTATTCTATTTTTCAATTAATATATAGATTGGAACATCAAATAAATTAAACCATATTTACTTTAGTCATGAGGCTTGGGATAAATTGAAAACTTTGTATGGTACTAAAAATGAATTAAGAGGCTACCAAATTGATAATAAACTGACAAGCCTTGATCCTAAGAAATTCCAAAACATCCAATACTAAATCACTAAGGTTAATGATATAAGAGAGCAATGCAAAGCATGTGGAATTGATAAGAAGGAAATTCAATTGGTTTTAAATATATTGAACAAACTTGGTCTTGATTTTGTATCTTTTTTTTCTAGATTTCATACTCATAGTTTGACTATGGGACTACATATACTACACCTTCATTTGCATCCTTTTCTAAGGTGTTAATACATGAGAAAAAAAAGCTTATCTTGATGGGTATTGAATCAAGTCATCTAAATCTTAGACATTATTTGCTAGTTAGTTGAAAGATTAAAAAACTATTAATAAGGAAAAAAAAATCAATCTAATAATAATCCACATTTTCAAACAAAGAATAAATCTTCTTCCATAGATAAATCATCTAAGAAGGAGAATCCTAATTTTTCATATTCTAAGAAGCTTGGGCATGAAGAACATTCTTTTTATATGAATTTTATTGATGAGTTGAAGCATCTTATCAGAAAGAATCAAATCAATTTTTCTTCTAAATTTTTTGAGACAACTTCTTCTTCAATACAATCTAAAAAGGACAAAGGTCATGCCACTACAAGTAAATCTCTCTATTCTTTTTCTAGTCTTGGATAAGCTATATGGCTTCAAGATTTATGAGCATCTCTACAAAAAATTAGCTCCAAATTTTTATATCTTATTGTGAAAGTCACATGTCATGTATTTATAATGGATAAATTTTATTATCGCTAATAGATAACTATCACTTCTCACCATTATTGCTTGCGTTTTTGAATAGATATTTCACACATACTATTTTGCAAGTTCAAATTTTGGTCATTGATATTCAAGTGGTGTGAACTAAATCAATGACTCTCGTGAAGTCAAGTTTTTTGAAAATCATCAATTGTCCCCCCTTGAAACATTAAGGAACATTTGGGTGAATGTTAAGAGTCCATATGTTTCTTTCTTGTAATCTAGCAAGCTTTCCTTCTCGCAACCTCAACCAGTCTATGGGACAAAGGAACATTGAAAGAAAAATCTTATTAGACTTGACTAAATCATGAGAACCAATGGGAGATGTAGGAAGCATAAAGTAAAGAAACTCCAAAGGCACATGACAGTCTCTTATGTGCTCACAACCTGTCTAACCCTTGGTAGAAATAAAATCTTATAGGGAGGAGAAATGTTGTGGGGAGTAACCAACTAGAGCCAACTAGATGGTAAGAACCAATAAGAAGTGGTTATGGGGTTAGAGCTCTAAAATAGAGAGAAAAAAAAATTACCTCTTTGCATTCCCACAAGCTCACCCCAATGGTAGAATTTAGAGCTCATGGGTTAAGAAAAGGGGGTAAGGGAAATGGGAATAGGCCATGCAACACTAGCTAGGACAAAAGTGAGACTACCAAGTTGGTGTGTGAAGAACATAACTTAATTCATCAATTAAGCACATGGATTTTTTTCAAGGGTCACTACGGAGAGGGGCCAATAATAATGGACCTTAAGCTGGTATGCTTGAGAGTGAGTGTTGGTCACCAAATGATGAAGAGGAAATAGACACAACTTTAAGGAAATCAACTAGGAAAATTGATCAATAATCAAATATAACATAGAGTACCACCTTAGGAAATTTAAAATAAAGGGTTTATGATATTGATAAATTTAGCAAATATGAACACAAAAAACCATACAAATTGTAGAGACTCCATCAAAAGCACATTTAAGTTGATTGATTATCACATCTGCAAGTGATTAGGAAGAACTTAAGAGATAATGGGGGATTAATAATAGGTTATGGAAAGTTGGTGGAATAGTAATGAAATAAAAATATATATTTATTTAATTGTTGAAAGAAAGTGGAATATTAGGCTAGGTTAGACTTTAGGGAAAATGGGAACATGATTTTAGATCAATAATTGGATAGTGGAAATATTGGAAAATATTAATTAAATAACTAAAATATTATTTAACTAATATGTGGGATGGGAATGAATAAATTCAAGATAAATTGAAAAAATTTAAATGATTAATGTTAGGTGTCTACAATCTCTTTTTTTTAATTTATCTCTCTCTCCCTCTTTTTATCTCTCTACATCTTTACCCTTATATATCTCTTTATCTCCCTCTAAATTTATCTCTATATTTATACCTCTTCCACTCATCCTTTCTCTCATTTTCTCTATCACCACTATTCGTCTCACTCTCTCCCCTTCTCTTTACCATTATGTCTCTCATCTTTCTCTCTCCATCTTTCTCTCTATAACTCTCTATCTCTCTCTAAGTCTTTTTTTTGTATCCCTCTCTATTTCTTTCTCTCTTTATAGAGCTTCCACTTTCCTTTCTCTCATCTTTATCTTACTTTCTCTTTATGTCTTCCTCCTTTATCTCTCTCCATCTCTCTCTCTCTATCCCTCTCTCTAGGTCTCTTTTCTATCTTTTTCTCTATCTTTATCTCTTCCCCTCTTTATTAGTCTCCCTTGATTCATTTTTCTTCCTTTCTCTATCAATCTCTCTATTCTCCTCTTTTCCTTGGTTATTCAATCACACTTTTTCTATTCTCTATGTTTTATCTCTTGTTGTCACTTCTCTCTCTCTCCCCTTATTCATTCATCCATCTCACTCTACCTCTTTCTCCCTACTCTTTCTCATTGTCTCTCTCTCTCCTTTATCTTTGTACCTTGCTCAACCCTCTCCCATTGCATCTCTCTTAATCATTTAATCTCTCTCAATTTCCCATTTTATCCTAAGTTTCACAAATCTAATTACATATCCAATTATATAAATTTGCATTACAATTAATTAAAATTAGCATTACATTGATTTTTAAATAAAATTCAAATTATTCTTTGTCGCCAAAAAATGTATAGTTGACATTTTTATTCTCATGTGAGTCTCTCTTATGGGAATTGGCTTGTTTTTGCCTCAATTTGATGTTGTAATGTGGCCAACACATTCACATTAGATCTTGGACCCTTGAGAATCATTAAGACTTCTAGGATGTCTTGTAAAAGTATTATGAAGTGGTGTAACCCACTTTCACACTTTTCTAGGACCTTTTCATTATAATTCACTTAAATAACTCATTTTTATCACTTATCAAGTCTTATTTCAAAGTGTTGTAAAGAGTTACATAACAAACTCTCACGCTTTTCTAGACTTTTCATCACTAATTCAACCCTTTCTCATGTTTAAATGACCCCTTAATGCACTTTCTAGCCATACTTAAGTGTATTTTTGAGAATATTCCTTTTAAAGATCATTTAATGCACTTTAATCTCTAAAAACCAGTGAAATTGTCCTGGTGGGACCAAGTCGCCACCTACGGTGACTTAGTCCCATTGGGCACAAATATTAAAGTAATTTTAATTTCTTGGCAAGATTTTATAGGTTAGCTTGTGATGTTTTATTTTTAGGAATTAATGGAAAACCAATTATAAATAAGGGTTTTTCTCCCCATTTTTCATCTTCTAACATCTCCTAATCTCTTACAATCTCATAATTCATTAAGCATTCAATCTCTCAAGCATTCAAGCACTCTAAGCATAATCAAGTCATCCATTGGAGCACATCATTGCATATATTCAAATTTACATATCAATGGTTTGGTAAGTTTATGACATTGCATGTTGCTTATTTATCATTCTCTTCATATTTCATTTCATTATCTAGGGTTTGATTACCAAAGCAAGGTTTGACAAAGGCAAACCCCTATACTCTAACCCTTGACCCTTTTCCCCCTCTTTGCATGTGTGTTTGTAGAATTTGTATGCATATTTTTCAAAGATTTTGTTGTCCAAAAGTGGTTAACAATCCATAAAAGTCAACATAACCCTAATTGAAGCTTGGAGACCGATTTCAACCCATTTTCTATAGATTTAAATATGGACACCTATTAAGAAGAGAAGTGCAAATCAAAAGCTACAAAATTTTGTCCCGAAATTTTAGA